>ARYC01002230.1:0-73661 GCA_000711775.1 Oxytricha trifallax
CAACTATAAAAAGAACATAGAACTTAGCTTATTTAATTTTATGTATACGAGATGATATTCGTACTATGTTAATGTAAAAACAAATTTAACAGAGCTCTTATGCAAGAATTTTTAAGATTTAATTCAGGTTCTTGAAATTATCAAACAAGTAAATGATCGTCACTCCTGTCGAAATATCTTTGAAAAGTTTGTTACTTAGCAATGAAAACATTTAATTAAGCTGGCTTAGAAATTTATGACTGACTGACTGACTGACTGACTTCACGTACGCACATTCTACGTTAATAAATATTAGAGAGGAGATAAAGCCGCTTGTAAATGAAAGATTGAATAGAGACAAGCAGATAAAAATCGTTTCAATTATGCAACTTATATTTCAATAAATGTATATTATACTCATGCAATATATCTTCGATCCTTCTCCTTGTTCCATTGTGAGCTCTAGAATACCTAACAAGTCAAATGACTAAATTATCTATTAAATGGATTTTAAAGTTTTTAATACAAGTATGATAAAAGAATAATTGATATCATATGCATTCAGTAAGTGCATTTAAATTGCAAATGTTTTAATGATATTTTGGTGCTAATTCCTTCTACTTTTAAAATGAAGTAAAGGTGTTTAGAGTCTCTAAATAACTGATTTATAAAGTTTATATGCTTCGCGTGCAAAAAAAAGAAATATTGATGAAAGAATTATGTAGACGCATTTTAAGCAAATTATAGTCTTAAATTTCATTATTAATAAAATTAAAATTATAACTTAGCAAGAATTAACATGGTTCCCGTCGGCAGATTTGAAAACGCAAAGATAAAGCATTGTAGATAAAGTAAATTTAATTGAGGCTTGACCATTAAATTTAGCCGGAACATAGTCAAAGCTATGAAATAATAACTTCAAGTTGAACCTTTAACAAAAGTCATATCTCAAAATTTACAAGATTTGCTAATTTTTAGAAATCTTTTCAATTGAACGATGAAAAAATATCATTGAGAACTTTCTATCAATGATTTCAAGACTCCAAAACCCAAAAAGCAAATCTTCACTTTATATCTATGACGAAAAGAGAAATGTGGCCATTCTATAAAATGATACATAAACTTAGCTTATTTAATTTTATGTATACGAGATGATATTCGTACTATGTTAATGTAAAAACAAATTTAACAGAGCTCTTATGCAAGAATTTTTAAGATTTAATTCAGGTTCTTGAAATTATCAAACAAGTAAATGATCGTCACTCCTGTCGAAATATCTTTGAAAAGTTTGTTACTTAGCAATGAAAACATTTAATTAAGCTGGCTTAGAAATTTATGACTGACTGACTGACTGACTGACTTCACGTACGCACATTCTACGTTAATAAATATTAGAGAGGAGATAAAGCCGCTTGTAAATGAAAGATTGAATAGAGACAAGCAGATAAAAATCGTTTCAATTATGCAACTTATATTTCAATAAATGTATATTATACTCATGCAATATATCTTCGATCCTTCTCCTTGTTCCATTGTGAGCTCTAGAATACCTAACAAGTCAAATGACTAAATTATCTATTAAATGGATTTTAAAGTTTTTTTTTATATATATATTATACAATTTAGTTAATTTTTGGATAAAAAAGAATAATCGATATCATATGCATTCAGTTAGTTTATTTAAATCGCAAATGTTTTAATGACATTTTAGTGGCAATTCCTTTAACTTTAAAAAATGAAGTAAAGGTGTTTAGAGTCTGTGAGTAACTGAGTTATAAAGTTTAACTGCTTGTCTTGTGATGAAAAAGAAATATTGATGAAAGAATAACATAGACGCATTTTAAGCAAATTATAGTCTTAAATCTCATTCTTAATAAAAGTTTAAATGATAACTTTGCAAGAATTGACATGGTTCTCGTCAGTAGATATGAAAACGCAAATATAAAACTTTGTATATTATTTAAATTTAATTGGGCTTTGACCATAAAATTTAGCCGAAACATAGTCAAAGCCTCGAAATCATAACTTCAAGTTGAACCTTTAACATAAGTCATATCTCAAAATTTACAAGATTTGCTAATTTTTAGAAATCTTTTCAATCGAACGATGAAAAGAATAACATTGAGAGTTTTCTCTTAATTATTTTAAGACTCCAAAACACAAAAAACAAATCTTCACTTTATATCTATGACGAAAGGGGAAATGTGGCCACACTAAAAAAAAAGATACATAAAACTTAGCTTATTTAATTTTATGTATACGAGATGATATTCGTACTATGTTAATGTAAAAACAAATTTAACAGAGCTCTTATGCAAGAATTTTTAAGATTTAATTCAGGTTCTTGAAATTATCAAACAAGTAAATGATCGTCACTCCTGTCGAAATATCTTTGAAAAGTTTGTTACTTAGCAATGAAAACATTTAATTAAGCTGGCTTAGAAATTTATGACTGACTGACTGACTGACTGACTTCACGTACGCACATTCTACGTTAATAAATATTAGAGAGGAGATAAAGCCGCTTGTAAATGAAAGATTGAATAGAGACAAGCAGATAAAAATCGTTTCAATTATGCAACTTATATTTCAATAAATGTATATTATACTCATGCAATATATCTTCGATCCTTCTCCTTGTTCCATTGTGAGCTCTAGAATACCTAACAAGTCAAATGACTAAATTATCTATTAAATGGATTTTAAAGTTTTTAATACAAGTATGATAAAAGAATAATTAATATCATATGCATTCAGTTAATGCATTTAAATTGCAAATGTTTAATGATATTTTGGTGCTAATTCCTTCTACTTTTAAAATGAAGTAAAGGTGTTTAGAGTCTCTAAATAACTGATTTATAAAGTTTATATGCTTCGCGTGCAAAAAAAAGAAATATTGATGAAAGAATTATGTAGACGCATTTTAAGCAAATTATAGTCTTAAATTTCATTATTAATAAAATTAAAATTATAACTTAGCAAGAATTAACATGGTTCCCGTCGGCAGATTTGAAAACGCAAAGATAAAGCATTGTAGATAAAGTAAATTTAATTGAGGCTTGACCATTAAATTTAGCCGGAACATAGTCAAAGCTATGAAATAATAACTTCAAGTTGAACCTTTAACAAAAGTCATATCTCAAAATTTACAAGATTTGCTAATTTTTAGAAATCTTTTCAATCGAACGATGAAAAGAATATCATTGAGAACTTTCTATCAATGATTTCAAGACTCCAAAACCCAAAAAGCAAATCTTCACTTTATACCTATGACGAAAAGAGAAATACGGCCACACTATAAAAAGAACATAGAACTTAGCTTATTTAATTTTATGTATACGAGATGATATTCGTACTATGTTAATGTAAAAACAAATTTAACAGAGCTCTTATGCAAGAATTTTTAAGATTTAATTCAGGTTCTTGAAATTATCAAACAAGTAAATGATCGTCACTCCTGTCGAAATATCTTTGAAAAGTTTGTTACTTAGCAATGAAAACATTTAATTAAGCTGGCTTAGAAATTTATGACTGACTGACTGACTGACTGACTTCACGTACGCACATTCTACGTTAATAAATATTAGAGAGGAGATAAAGCCGCTTGTAAATGAAAGATTGAATAGAGACAAGCAGATAAAAATCGTTTCAATTATGCAACTTATATTTCAATAAATGTATATTATACTCATGCAATATATCTTCGATCCTTCTCCTTGTTCCATTGTGAGCTCTAGAATACCTAACAAGTCAAATGACTAAATTATCTATTAAATGAATTTTAAAGTTTTTAATACAAGTATGATAAAAGAATAATTGATATCATATGCATTCAGTAAATGCATTTAAATTGCAAATGTTTTAATGATATTTTGGTGCTAATTCCTTCTACTTTTAAAATGAAGTAAAGGTGTTTAGAGTCTCTAAGTAACTGAATTATAAAGTTTTTTTGCTTCGCGTGTGAAAAAAAAGAAATATTGATGATGTAGACGCATTTTAAGCAAATTATAGTCTTAAATTTCATTCTTAATAAAATTTAAATCATAAATTTGCAAGAAATGACATGGTTCTCGTCACCAGATATGGAAATGCAAAGATAAAACTTTGTATATCATTTAAATTGAATTGAACCTTGACCATTAAATTGAGCCGAAACATAGTCAAAGCCTCGAAATCATAACTTCAAGTTGAACCTTTAACAAAAGTCATATCTAAAAACTAACAAGATTTGCTAATTTTTAGAAATCTTTTCAATCGAACGATGAAAAGAATAACATTGAGAACTTTCTATCAATGATTTCAAGACTCCAAAACACAAAAAACAAATCTTCACTTTATATCTATGACGAAAAGAGAAATGTGGCCACACTAAAAAAAAAGATACATAAAACTTATCTTATTTGATTTTATGTATACGAGATGATATTCGTACTATGTTAATGCAAAAAAAAATTTAACAAAGCTCTTATGCAAGAATTTTTAAGATTTAATTCAGGTTCTTGAAATTATCAAACAAGTAAATGAACGTCACTCCTATCGAAATATCTTTGACAAGTTTGTTACTTAGCAATGAAAACATTTAATAAAGCTGGCTTAGGAATTTATGACTCACTGACTGACTGCTCGCACGCACTCAGATTCTACGTTAATAATTTTTAGAGAGGGGCTGAAGCCACTGGGAAATAAAAGATTGAATTAGAGACAAGCAGATAAAAATCGTTTCAATTATGCAATAAATGTATATGAAACTCATGCAATATATCTTCGATCCTTCTCCTTGTTCCATTGTGAGCTCTAGAGTACCTAACAAGTCAAATGACTAAATTATCTATTTAATGGATTTTAAAGTTTTTAATAAAAGTATGATAAAAGAATAATTAATATCATATGCATTCAGTTAATGCATTTAAATTGCAAATGTTTTAATGATATTTTGGTGCTAATTCCTTCTACTTTTAAAATGAAGTAAAGGTGTTAGAGTCTCTAAGTAACTGAATTATAAAGTTTTTTTGCTTCGCGTGTGAAAAAAAAGAAATATTGATGATGTAGACGCATTTTAAGCAAATTATAGTCTTAAATTTCATTCTTAATAAAATTTAAATCATAAATTTGCAAGAAATGACATGGTTCTCGTCACCAGATATGGAAATGCAAAGATAAAACTTTGTATATCATTTAAATTGAATTGAACCTTGACCATTAAATTGAGCCGAAACATAGTCAAAGCCTCGAAATCATAACTTCAAGTTGAACCTTTAACAAAAGTCATATCTAAAAACTAACAAGATTTGCTAATTTTTAGAAATCTTTTCAATCGAACGATGAAAAGAATAACATTGAGAACTTTCTATCAATGATTTCAAGACTCCAAAACACAAAAAACAAATCTTCACTTTATATCTATGACGAAAGGGGAAATGTGGCCACACTAAAAAAAAAGATACATAAACTTATCTTATTTGATTTTATGTATACGAGATGATATTCGTACTATGTTAATGCAAAAAGAAATTTAACAAAGCTCTTTTGCAAGAATTTTTAAGATTTAATTCAGGTTCTTGAAATTATCAAACAAGTAAATGAACGTCACTCCTATCGAAATATCTTTGACAAGTTTGTTACTTAGCAATGAAAACATTTAATAAAGCTGGCTTAGGAATTTATGACTCACTGACTGACTGCTCGCACGCACTCAGATTCTACGTTAATAATTTTTAGAGAGGGGCTGAAGCCACTGGGAAATAAAAGATTGAATTAGAGACAAGCAGATAAAAATCGTTTCAATTATGCAATAAATGTATATGAAACTCATGCAATATATCTTCGATCCTTCTCCTTGTTCCATTGTGAGCTCTAGAGTACCTAACAAGTCAAATGACTAAATTATCTATTTAATGGATTTTAAAGTTTTTAATAAAAGTATGATAAAAGAATAATTAATATCATATGCATTCAGTTAATGCATTTAAATTGCAAATGTTTTAATGATATTTTGGTGCTAATTCCTTCTACTTTTAAAATGAAGTAAAGGTGTTTAGAGTCTCTAAGTAACTGAATTATAAAGTTTTTTTGCTTCGCGTGTGAAAAAAAAGAAATATTGATGATGTAGACGCATTTTAAGCAAATTATAGTCTTAAATTTCATTCTTAATAAAATTTAAATCATAAATTTGCAAGAAATGACATGGTTCTCGTCACCAGATATGGAAATGCAAAGATAAAACTTTGTATATCATTTAAAGTGAATTGAGCCTTGACCATTAAATTGAGCCGAAACATAGTCAAAGCCTCGAAATCATAACTTCAACTTGAACCTTTAACAAAAGTCATATCTCAAAATTTACAAGATTTGCTAATTTTTAGAAATCTTTTCAATCGAACGATGAAAAGAATAACATTGAGAGTTTTCTCTTAATTATTTTAAGACTCCAAAACACAAAAAACAAATCTTCACTTTATACCTATGACGAAAAGAGAAATACGGCCACACTATAAAAAGAACATAGAACTTAGCTTATTTAATTTTATGTATACGAGATGATATTCGTACTATGTTAATGTAAAAACAAATTTAACAGAGCTCTTATGCAAGAATTTTTAAGATTTAATTCAGGTTCTTGAAATTATCAAACAAGTAAATGATCGTCACTCCTGTCGAAATATCTTTGAAAAGTTTGTTACTTAGCAATGAAAACATTTAATTAAGCTGGCTTAGAAATTTATGACTGACTGACTGACTGACTGACTTCACGTACGCACATTCTACGTTAATAAATATTAGAGAGGAGATAAAGCCGCTTGTAAATGAAAGATTGAATAGAGACAAGCAGATAAAAATCGTTTCAATTATGCAACTTATATTTCAATAAATGTATATTATACTCATGCAATATATCTTCGATCCTTCTCCTTGTTCCATTGTGAGCTCTAGAATACCTAACAAGTCAAATGACTAAATTATCTATTAAATGGATTTTAAAGTTTTTAATACAAGTATGATAAAAGAATAATTAATATCATATGCATTCAATTAATGCATTTAAATTGCAAATGTTTTAATGATATTTTGGTGCTAATTCCTTCTACTTTTAAAATGAAGTAAAGGTGTTAGAGTCTCTAAGTAACTGAATTATAAAGTTTTTTTGCTTCGCGTGTGAAAAAAAAGAAATATTGATGATGTAGACGCATTTTAAGCAAATTATAGTCTTAAATTTCATTCTTAATAAAATTTAAATCATAAATTTGCAAGAAATGACATGGTTCTCGTCACCAGATATGGAAATGCAAAGATAAAACTTTGTATATCATTTAAATTGAATTGAGCCTTGACCATTAAATTGAGCCGAAACATAGTCAAAGCCTCGAAATCATAACTTCAAGTTGAACCTTTAACAAAAGTCATATCTAAAATTAACAAGATTTGCTAATTTTTAGAAATCTTTTCAATCGAACGATGAAAAGAATAACATTGAGAACTTTCTATCAATGATTTCAAGACTCCAAAACACAAAAAACAAATCTTCACTTTATATCTATGACGAAAGGGGAAATGTGGCCACACTAAAAAAAAAGATACATAAAACTTATCTTATTTGATTTTATGTATACGAGATGATATTCGTACTATGTTAATGCAAAAAGAAATTTAACAAAGCTCTTTTGCAAGAATTTTTAAGATTTAATTCAGGTTCTTGAAATTATCAAACAAGTAAATGAACGTCACTCCTGTTGAAATATCTTTGACAAGTTTGTTACTTAGCAATGAAAACATTTAATAAAGCTGGCTTAGGAATTTATGACTCACTGACTGACTGCTCGCACGCACTCATATTCTACGTTAATAATTTTTAGAGAGGGGCTGAAGCCACTGGGAAATAAAAGATTGAAATAGAAACAAGTAGATAAAAATCGTTTTAATTATGCAACTTAAATTTCAATAAATGTATATGAAACTCATGCAATATATCTTCGATCCTTCTCCTTGTTCCATTGTGAGCTCTAGAGTACCTAACAAGTCAAATGACTAAATTATCTATTAAATGAATTTTAAAGTTTTTAATAAAAGTATGATAAAAGAATAATTGATATCATATGCATTCAGTAAATGCATTTAAATTGCAAATGTTTTAATGATATTTTGGTGCTAATTCCTTCTACTTTTAAAATGAAGTAAAGGTGTTTAGAGTCTCTAAGTAACTGAATTATAAAGTTTTTTTGCTTCGCGTGTGAAAAAAAAGAAATATTGATGATGTAGACGCATTTTAAGCAAATTATAGTCTTAAATTTCATTCTTAATAAAATTTAAATCATAAATTTGCAAGAAATGACATGGTTCTCGTCACCAGATATGGAAATGCAAAGATAAAACTTTGTATATTATTTAAAGTTAATTGAACCTTGACCATTAAATTTAGCCGAAACATAGTCAAAGCCTCGAAATCATAACTTCAACTTGAACCTTTAACATAAGTCATATCTAAAAACTAACAAGATTTGCTAATTTTTAGAAATCTTTTCAATCGAACGATGAAAAGAATAACATTGAGAACTTTCTATCAATGATTTCAAGACTCCAAAACACAAAAAACAAATCTTCACTTTATATCTATGACGAAAGGGGAAATGTGGCC
Organism: Oxytricha trifallax; assembly: GCA_000711775.1. Taxonomy (NCBI): domain Eukaryota; phylum Ciliophora; class Spirotrichea; order Sporadotrichida; family Oxytrichidae; genus Oxytricha; species Oxytricha trifallax. Next base: position 8,609 of record ARYC01002230.1, read on the forward strand.
ACACTAAAAAAAAAGAACATAAAACTTAGCTTATTTAATTTTATGTATACGAGATGATATTCGTACTATGTTAATGCAAAAACAAATTTAACAAAGCTCTTATGCAAGAATTTTTAAGATTTAATTCAGGTTCTTGAAATTATCAAACAAGTAAATGAACGTCACTCCTATCGAAATATCTTTGAAAAGTTTGTTACTTAGCAATGAAAACATTTAATAAAGCTGGCTTAGAAATTTATGACTCACTGACTGACTGCTCGCACGCACGCACATTCTACGTTAATAAATATTAGAGAGGAGATAAAGCCACTGGGAAATAAAAGATTGAATAGAGACAAGCAGATAAAAATCGTTTCAATTATGCAATAAATGTATATGAAACTCATGCAATATATCTTCGATCCTTCTCCTTGTTCCATTGTGAGCTCTAGAATACCTAACAAGTCAAATGACTAAATTATCTATTAAATGGATTTTAAAGTTTTTAATAAAAGTATGATAAAAGAATAATTAATATCATATGCATTCAGTAAATGCATTTAAATTGCAAATGTTTTAATGATATTTTGGTGCTAATTCCTTCTACTTTTAAAATGAAGTAAAGGTGTTTAGAGTCTCTAAGTAACTGAATTATAAAGTTTTTTTGCTTCGCGTGTGAAAAAAAAGAAATATTGATGATGTAGACGCATTTTAAGCAAATTATAGTCTTAAATTTCATTCTTAATAAAATTTAAATCATAAATTTGCAAGAAATGACATGGTTCTCGTCACCAGATATGGAAATGCAAAGATAAAACTTTGTATATCATTTAAATTGAATTGAGCCTTGACCATTAAATTGAGCCGAAACATAGTCAAAGCCTCGGAATCATAACTTCAAGTTGAACCTTTAACAAAAGTCATATCTCAAAATTTACAAGATTTGCTAATTTTTAGAAATCTTTTCAATCGAACGATGAAAAGAATAACATTGAGAGTTTTCTCTTAATTATTTTAAGACTCCAAAACACAAAAAACAAATCTTCACTTTATATCTATGACGAAAGGGGAAATGTGGCCACACTAAAAAAAAAGATACATAAAACTTATCTTATTTAATTTTATGTATACGAGATGATATTCGTACTATGTTAATGCAAAAACAAATTTAACAAAGCTCTTATGCAAGAATTTTTAAGATTTAATTCAGGTTCTTGAAATTATCAAACAAGTAAATGAACGTCACTCCTGTCGAAATATCTTTGAAAAGTTTGTTACTTAGCAATGAAAACATTTAATTAAGCTGGCTTAGAAATTTATGACTGACTGACTGACTGACTGACTTCACGTACGCACATTCTACGTTAATAAATATTAGAGAGGAGATAAAGCCGCTTGTAAATGAAAGATTGAATAGAGACAAGCAGATAAAAATCGTTTCAATTATGCAACTTATATTTCAATAAATGTATATTATACTCATGCAATATATCTTCGATCCTTCTCCTTGTTCCATTGTGAGCTCTAGAATACCTAACAAGTCAAATGACTAAATTATCTATTAAATGGATTTTAAAGTTTTTAATAAAAGTATGATAAAGAATAATTAATATCATATGCATTCAATTAATGCATTTAAATTGCAAATGTTTTAATGATATTTTGGTGCTAATTCCTTCTACTTTTAAAATGAAGTAAAGGTGTTTAGAGTCTCTAAATAACTGAATTATAAAGTTTATATGCTTCGCGTGCAAAAAAAAGAAATATTGATGATGTAGACGCATTTTAAGCAAATTATAGTCTTAAATTTCATTATTAATAAAATTAAAATCATAAATTAGCAAGAAATAACATGGTTCCCGTCACCAGATATGAAAACGCAAAGATAAAACATTGTAGATAAAGTAAAGTTAATTGAGCCTTGACCATTAAATTTAGCCGAAACATAGTCAAAGCCACGAAATAATAACTTCAACTTGAACCTTTAACAAAAGTCATATCTCAAAATTTACAAGATTTGCTAATTTTTAGAAATCTTTTCAATCGAACGATGAAAAAATAACATTGAGAACTTTCTATCAATGATTTCAAGACTCCAAAACACAAAAAACAAATCTTCACTTTATATCTATGACGAAAAGAGAAATGTGGCCACACTAAAAAAAAGATACATAAAACTTATCTTATTTGATTATGTATACGAGATGATATTCGTACTATGTTAATGCAAAAAAAAATTTAACAAAGCTCTTATGCAAGAATTTTTAAGATTTAATTCAGGTTCTTGAAATTATCAAACAAGTAAATGAATGTCACTCCTATCGAAATATCTTTGGCAAGTTTGTTACTTAGCAATGAAAACATTTAATAAAGCTGGCTTAGGAATTTATGACTCACTGACTGACTGCTCGCACGCACTCAGATTCTACGTTAATAATTTTTAGAGAGGGGCTGAAGCCACTGGGAAATAAAAGATTGAATTAGAGACAAGCAGATAAAAATCGTTTCAATTATGCAATAAATGTATATGAAACTCATGCAATATATCTTCGATCCTTCTCCTTGTTCCATTGTGAGCTCTAGAGTACCTAACAAGTCAAATGACTAAATTATCTATTTAATGGATTTTAAAGTTTTTAATAAAAGTATGATAAAAGAATAATTAATATCATATGCATTCAGTTAATGCATTTAAATTGCAAATGTTTTAATGATATTTTGGTGCTAATTCCTTCTACTTTTAAAATGAAGTAAAGGTGTTTAGAGTCTCTAAGTAACTGAATTATAAAGTTTTTTTGCTTCGCGTGTGAAAAAAAAGAAATATTGATGATGTAGACGCATTTTAAGCAAATTATAGTCTTAAATTTCATTCTTAATAAAATTTAAATCATAAATTTGCAAGAAATGACATGGTTCTCGTCACCAGATATGGAAATGCAAAGATAAAACTTTGTATATCATTTAAAGTGAATTGAGCCTTGACCATTAAATTGAGCCGAAACATAGTCAAAGCCTCGAAATCATAACTTCAACTTGAACCTTTAACAAAAGTCATATCTCAAAATTTACAAGATTTGCTAATTTTTAGAAATCTTTTCAATCGAACGATGAAAAAATAACATTGAGAACTTTCTATCAATGATTTCAAGACTCCAAAACACAAAAAACAAATCTTCACTTTATATCTATGACGAAAAGAGAAATGTGGCCACACTAAAAAAAAAGATACATAAAACTTATCTTATTTGATTTTATGTATACGAGATGATATTCGTACTATGTTAATGCAAAAAAAAATTTAACAAAGCTCTTATGCAAGAATTTTTAAGATTTAATTCAGGTTCTTGAAATTATCAAACAAGTAAATGAACGTCACTCCTATCGAAATATCTTTGACAAGTTTGTTACTTAGCAATGAAAACATTTAATAAAGCTGGCTTAGGAATTTATGACTCACTGACTGACTGCTCGCACGCACTCAGATTCTACGTTAATAATTTTTAGAGAGGGGCTGAAGCCACTGGGAAATAAAAGATTGAATTAGAGACAAGCAGATAAAAATCGTTTCAATTATGCAAATAAATGTATATGAAACTCATGCAATATATCTTCGATCCTTCTCCTTGTTCCATTGTGAGCTCTAGAGTACCTAACAAGTCAAATGACTAAATTATCTATTTAATGGATTTTAAAGTTTTTAATAAAAGTATGATAAAAGAATAATTAATATCATATGCATTCAGTTAATGCATTTAAATTGCAAATGTTTTAATGATATTTTGGTGCTAATTCCTTCTACTTTTAAAATGAAGTAAAGGTGTTTAGAGTCTCTAAGTAACTGAATTATAAAGTTTTTTTGCTTCGCGTGTGAAAAAAAAGAAATATTGATGATGTAGACGCATTTTAAGCAAATTATAGTCTTAAATTTCATTCTTAATAAAATTTAAATCATAAATTTGCAAGAAATGACATGGTTCTCGTCACCAGATATGGAAATGCAAAGATAAAACTTTGTATATCATTTAAAGTGAATTGAGCCTTGACCATTAAATTGAGCCGAAACATAGTCAAAGCCTCGAAATCATAACTTCAACTTGAACCTTTAACAAAAGTCATATCTCAAAATTTACAAGATTTGCTAATTTTTAGAAATCTTTTCAATCGAACGATGAAAAGAATAACATTGAGAGTTTTCTCTTAATTATTTTAAGACTCCAAAACACAAAAAACAAATCTTCACTTTATATCTATGACGAAAGGGGAAATGTGGCCACACTAAAAAAAAAGATACATAAAACTTATCTTATTTGATTTTATGTATACGAGATGATATTCGTACTATGTTAATGCAAAAAGAAATTTAACAAAGCTCTTTTGCAAGAATTTTTAAGATTTAATTCAGGTTCTTGAAATTATCAAACAAGTAAATGAACGTCACTCCTGTTGAAATATCTTTGACAAGTTTGTTACTTAGCAATGAAAACATTTAATTAAGCTGGCTTAGGAATTTATGACTCACTGACTGACTGCTCGCACGCACTCAGATTCTACGTTAATAATTTTTAGAGAGGGGCTGAAGCCACTGGGAAATAAAAGATTGAATTAGAGACAAGCAGATAAAAATCGTTTCAATTATCAATAAATGTATATGAAACTCATGCAATATATCTTCGATCCTTCTCCTTGTTCCATTGTGAGCTCTAGAGTACCTAACAAGTCAAATGACTAAATTATCTATTTAATGGATTTTAAAGTTTTTAATAAAAGTATGATAAAAGAATAATTAATATCATATGCATTCAGTTAATGCATTTAAATTGCAAATGTTTTAATGATATTTTGGTGCTAATTCCTTCTACTTTTAAAATGAAGTAAAGGTGTTTAGAGTCTCTAAGTAACTGAATTATAAAGTTTTTTTGCTTCGCGTGTGAAAAAAAAGAAATATTGATGATGTAGACGCATTTTAAGCAAATTATAGTCTTAAATTTCATTCTTAATAAAATTTAAATCATAAATTTGCAAGAAATGACATGGTTCTCGTCACCAGATATGGAAATGCAAAGATAAAACTTTGTATATCATTTAAATTGAATTGAGCCTTGACCATAAAATTGAGCCGAAACATAGTCAAAGCCTCGAAATCATAACTTCAAGTTGAACCTTTAACAAAAGTCATATCTCAAAATTTACAAGATTTGCTAATTTTTAGAAATCTTTTCAATCGAACGATGAAAAGAATAACATTGAGAGTTTTCTCTTAATTATTTTAAGACTCCAAAACACAAAAAACAAATCTTCACTTTATATCTATGACGAAAGGGGAAATGTGGCCACACTAAAAAAAAAGATACATAAAACTTATCTTATTTGATTTTATGTATACGAGATGATATTCGTACTATGTTAATGCAAAAAGAAATTTAACAAAGCTCTTTTGCAAGAATTTTTAAGATTTAATTCAGGTTCTTGAAATTATCAAACAAGTAAATGAACGTCACTCCTATCGAAATATCTTTGACAAGTTTGTTACTTAGCAATGAAAACATTTAATAAAGCTGGCTTAGGAATTTATGACTCACTGACTGACTGCTCGCACGCACTCAGATTCTACGTTAATAATTTTTAGAGAGGGGCTGAAGCCACTGGGAAATAAAAGATTGAATTAGAGACAAGCAGATAAAAATCGTTTCAATTATGCAATATGTATATGAAACTCATGCAATATATCTTCGATCCTTCTCCTTGTTCCATTGTGAGCTCTAGAGTACCTAACAAGTCAAATGACTAAATTATCTATTTAATGGATTTTAAAGTTTTTAATAAAAGTATGATAAAAGAATAATTAATATCATATGCATTCAGTTAATGCATTTAAATTGCAAATGTTTTAATGATATTTTGGTGCTAATTCCTTCTACTTTTAAAATGAAGTAAAGGTGTTTAGAGTCTCTAAGTAACTGAATTATAAAGTTTTTTTGCTTCGCGTGTGAAAAAAAAGAAATATTGATGATGTAGACGCATTTTAAGCAAATTATAGTCTTAAATTTCATTCTTAATAAAATTTAAATCATAAATTTGCAAGAAATGACATGGTTCTCGTCACCAGATATGGAAATGCAAAGATAAAACTTTGTATATCATTTAAAGTGAATTGAGCCTTGACCATTAAATTGAGCCGAAACATAGTCAAAGCCTCGAAATCATAACTTCAACTTGAACCTTTAACAAAAGTCATATCTCAAAATTTACAAGATTTGCTAATTTTTAGAAATCTTTTCAATCGAACGATGAAAAGAATAACATTGAGAGTTTTCTCTTAATTATTTTAAGACTCCAAAACACAAAAAACAAATCTTCACTTTATATCTATGACGAAAGGGGAAATGTGGCCACACTAAAAAAAAAGATACATAAAACTTATCTTATTTGATTTTATGTATACGAGATGATATTCGTACTATGTTAATGCAAAAAGAAATTTAACAAAGCTCTTTTGCAAGAATTTTTAAGATTTAATTCAGGTTCTTGAAATTATCAAACAAGTAAATGAACGTCACTCCTGTTGAAATATCTTTGACAAGTTTGTTACTTAGCAATGAAAACATTTAATTAAGCTGGCTTAGGAATTTATGACTCACTGACTGACTGCTCGCACGCACTCAGATTCTACGTTAATAATTTTTAGAGAGGGGCTGAAGCCACTGGGAAATAAAAGATTGAATTAGAGACAAGCAGATAAAAATCGTTTCAATTATGCAATAAATGTATATGAAACTCATGCAATATATCTTCGATCCTTCTCCTTGTTCCATTGTGAGCTCTAGAGTACCTAACAAGTCAAATGACTAAATTATCTATTTAATGGATTTTAAAGTTTTTAATAAAAGTATGATAAAAGAATAATTAATATCATATGCATTCAGTTAATGCATTTAAATTGCAAATGTTTTAATGATATTTTGGTGCTAATTCCTTCTACTTTTAAAATGAAGTAAAGGTGTTTAGAGTCTCTAAGTAACTGAATTATAAAGTTTTTTTGCTTCGCGTGTGAAAAAAAAGAAATATTGATGATGTAGACGCATTTTAAGCAAATTATAGTCTTAAATTTCATTCTTAATAAAATTTAAATCATAAATTTGCAAGAAATGACATGGTTCTCGTCACCAGATATGGAAATGCAAAGATAAAACTTTGTATATTATTTAAAGTTAATTGAGCCTTGACTATTAAATTTAGCCGAAACATAGTCAAAGCCTCGAAATCATAACTTCAACTTGAACCTTTAACATAAGTCATATCTCAAAATTTACAAGATTTGCTAATTTTTAGAAATCTTTCAATCGAACGATGAAAAAATAACATTGAGAACTTTCTATCAATGATTTCAAGACTCCAAAACACAAAAAACAAATCTTCACTTTATATCTATGACGAAAAGAGAAATGTGGCCACACTAAAAAAAAGATACATAAAACTTATCTTATTTGATTTTATGTATACGAGATGATATTCGTACTATGTTAATGCAAAAAGAAATTTAACAAAGCTCTTTTGCAAGAATTTTTAAGATTTAATTCAGGTTCTTGAAATTATCAAACAAGTAAATGAACGTCACTCCTGTTGAAATATCTTTGACAACTTTGTTACTTAGCAATGAAAACATTTAATTAAGCTGGCTTAGGAATTTATACTCACTGACTGACTGCTCGCACGCACTCAGATTCTACGTTAATAATTTTTAGAGAGGGGCTGAAGCCACTGGGAAATAAAAGATTGAATTAGAGACAAGCAGATAAAAATCGTTTCAATTATGCAATAAATGTATATGAAACTCATGCAATATATCTTCGATCCTTCTCCTTGTTCCATTGTGAGCTCTAGAGTACCTAACAAGTCAAATGACTAAATTATCTATTTAATGGATTTTAAAGTTTTTAATAAAAGTATGATAAAAGAATAATTAATATCATATGCATTCAGTTAATGCATTTAAATTGCAAATGTTTTAATGATATTTTGGTGCTAATTCCTTCTACTTTTAAAATGAAGTAAAGGTGTTTAGAGTCTCTAAGTAACTGAATTATAAAGTTTTTTTGCTTCGCGTGTGAAAAAAAAGAAATATTGATGATGTAGACGCATTTTAAGCAAATTATAGTCTTAAATTTCATTCTTAATAAAATTTAAATCATAAATTTGCAAGAAATGACATGGTTCTCGTCACCAGATATGGAAATGCAAAGATAAAACTTTGTATATCATTTAAATTGAATTGAGCCTTGACCATTAAATTGAGCCGAAACATAGTCAAAGCCTCGGAATCATAACTTCAAGTTGAACCTTTAACAAAAGTCATATCTCAAAATTTACAAGATTTGCTAATTTTTAGAAATCTTTTCAATCGAACGATGAAAAGAATAACATTGAGAGTTTTCTCTTAATTATTTTAAGACTCCAAAACACAAAAAACAAATCTTCACTTTATATCTATGACGAAAGGGGAAATGTGGCCACACTAAAAAAAAAGATACATAAAACTTATCTTATTTGATTTTATGTATACGAGATGATATTCGTACTATGTTAATGCAAAAAGAAATTTAACAAAGCTCTTTTGCAAGAATTTTTAAGATTTAATTCAGGTTCTTGAAATTATCAAACAAGTAAATGAACGTCACTCCTGTTGAAATATCTTTGACAAGTTTGTTACTTAGCAATGAAAACATTTAATTAAGCTGGCTTAGGAATTTATGACTGACTGACTGCTCGCACGCACTCAGATTCTACGTTAATAATTTTTAGAGAGGGGCTGAAGCCACTGGGAAATAAAAGATTGAATTAGAGACAAGCAGATAAAAATCGTTTCAATTATGCAATAAATGTATATGAAACTCATGCAATATATCTTCGATCCTTCTCCTTGTTCCATTGTGAGCTCTAGAGTACCTAACAAGTCAAATGACTAAATTATCTATTTAATGGATTTTAAAGTTTTTAATAAAAGTATGATAAAAGAATAATTAATATCATATGCATTCAGTTAATGCATTTAAATTGCAAATGTTTTAATGATATTTTGGTGCTAATTCCTTCTACTTTTAAAATGAAGTAAAGGTGTTTAGAGTCTCTAAGTAGCTGAGTTATAAAGTTTATTTGCTTGGCATGTGTTGAAAAAGAAATATTGATGAAAGAATTACGTAGACGCATTTTAAGCAAATTATTGTCTTAAATTTCATTCTTAATAAAATTTAAATCATAAATTTGCAAGAATTGACATGGTTCTCGTCACTAGATATGGAAATGCAAAGATAAAACTTTGTATATTATTTAAATTTAATTGAACCTTGACCATTAAATTTAGCCGAAACATAGTCAAAGCCTCGAAATCATAACTTCAAGTTGAACCTTTAACATAAGTCATATCTAAAAACTAACAAGATTTGCTAATTTTTAGAAATCTTTTCAATCGAACGATGAAAAGAATATCATTGAGAACTTTCTATCAATGATTTCAAGACTCCAAAACCCAAAAAGCAAATCTTCACTTTATATCTATGACGAAAGGGGAAATGTGGCCACACTAAAAAAAAAGATACATAAAACTTATCTTATTTGATTTATGTATACGAGATGATATTCGTACTATGTTAATGCAAAAAGAAATTTAACAAAGCTCTTTTGCAAGAATTTTTAAGATTTAATTCAGGTTCTTGAAATTATCAAACAAGTAAATGAACGTCACTCCTGTCGAAATATCTTTGAAAAGTTTGTTACTTAGCAATGAAAACATTTAATTAAGCTGGCTTAGAAATTTATGACTGACTGACTGCTCGCACGCACGCACATTCTACGTTAATAAATATTAGAGAGGAGATAAAGCCACTGGGAAATAAAAGATTGAATAGAGACAAGCAGATAAAAATCGTTTCAATTATGCAAATAAATGTATATGAAACTCATGCAATATATCTTCGATCCTTCTCCTTGTTCCATTGTGAGCTCTAGAATACCTAACAAGTCAAATGACTAAATTATCTATTAAATGGATTTTAAAGTTTTTAATAAAAGTATGATAAGAATAATTAATATCATATGCATTCAATTAATGCATTTAAATTGCAAATGTTTTAATGATATTTTGGTGCTAATTCCTTCTACTTTTAAAATGAAGTAAAGGTGTTTAGAGTCTCTAAGTAACTGAATTATAAAGTTTTTTTGCTTCGCGTGTGAAAAAAAAGAAATATTGATGATGTAGACGCATTTTAAGCAAATTATAGTCTTAAATTTCATTCTTAATAAAATTTAAATCATAAATTTGCAAGAAATGACATGGTTCTCGTCACCAGATATGGAAATGCAAAGATAAACTTTGTATATTATTTAAAGTTAATTGAGCCTTGACTATTAAATTTAGCCGAAACATAGTCAAAGCCTCGAAATCATAACTTCAACTTGAACCTTTAACATAAGTCATATCTCAAAATTTACAAGATTTGCTAATTTTTAGAAATCTTTTCAATCGAACGATGAAAAGAATAACATTGAGAGTTTTCTCTTAATTATTTTAAGACTCCAAAACACAAAAAACAAATCTTCACTTTATATCTATGACGAAAGGGGAAATGTGGCCACACTAAAAAAAAAGATACATAAAACTTATCTTATTTGATTTTATGTATACGAGATGATATTCGTACTATGTTAATGCAAAAAGAAATTTAACAAAGCTCTTTTGCAAGAATTTTTAAGATTTAATTCAGGTTCTTGAAATTATCAAACAAGTAAATGAACGTCACTCCTGTTGAAATATCTTTGACAAGTTTGTTACTTAGCAATGAAAACATTTAATTAAGCTGGCTTAGGAATTTATGACTCACTGACTGACTGCTCGCACGCACTCAGATTCTACGTTAATAATTTTTAGAGAGGGGCTGAAGCCACTGGGAAATAAAAGATTGAATTAGAGACAAGCAGATAAAAATCGTTTCAATTAATGGCAATAAATGTATATGAAACTCATGCAATATATCTTCGATCCTTCTCCTTGTTCCATTGTGAGCTCTAGAGTACCTAACAAGTCAAATGACTAAATTATCTATTTAATGGATTTTAAAGTTTTTAATAAAAGTATGATAAAAGAATAATTAATATCATATGCATTCAGTTAATGCATTTAAATTGCAAATGTTTTAATGATATTTTGGTGCTAATTCCTTCTACTTTTAAAATGAAGTAAAGGTGTTTAGAGTCTCTAAGTAACTGAATTATAAAGTTTTTTTGCTTCGCGTGTGAAAAAAAAGAAATATTGATGATGTAGACGCATTTTAAGCAAATTATAGTCTTAAATTTCATTCTTAATAAAATTTAAATCATAAATTTGCAAGAAATGACATGGTTCTCGTCACCAGATATGGAAATGCAAAGATAAAACTTTGTATATCATTTAAATTGAATTGAGCCTTGACCATTAAATTGAGCCGAAACATAGTCAAAGCCTCGAAATCATAACTTCAACTTGAACCTTTAACATAAGTCATATCTCAAAATTTACAAGATTTGCTAATTTTTAGAAATCTTTTCAATCGAACGATGAAAAGAATAACATTGAGAGTTTTCTCTTAATTATTTTAAGACTCCAAAACACAAAAAACAAATCTTCACTTTATATCTATGACGAAAGGGGAAATGTGGCCACACTAAAAAAAAAGATACATAAAACTTATCTTATTTGATTTTATGTATACGAGATGATATTCGTACTATGTTAATGCAAAAAGAAATTTAACAAAGCTCTTTTGCAAGAATTTTTAAGATTTAATTCAGGTTCTTGAAATTATCAAACAAGTAAATGAACGTCACTCCTGTCGAAATATCTTTGACAAGTTTGTTACTTAGCAATGAAAACATTTAATTAAGCTGGCTTAGGAATTTATGACTCACTGACTGACTGCTCGCACGCACTCAGATTCTACGTTAATAATTTTTAGAGAGGGGCTGAAGCCACTGGGAAATAAAAGATTGAATTAGAGACAAGCAGATAAAAATCGTTTCAATTATGGCAATAAATGTATATGAAACTCATGCAATATATCTTCGATCCTTCTCCTTGTTCCATTGTGAGCTCTAGAGTACCTAACAAGTCAAATGACTAAATTATCTATTTAATGGATTTTAAAGTTTTTAATAAAAGTATGATAAAAGAATAATTAATATCATATGCATTCAGTTAATGCATTTAAATTGCAAATGTTTTAATGATATTTTGGTGCTAATTCCTTCTACTTTTAAAATGAAGTAAAGGTGTTTAGAGTCTCTAAGTAACTGAATTATAAAGTTTTTTTGCTTCGCGTGTGAAAAAAAAGAAATATTGATGATGTAGACGCATTTTAAGCAAATTATAGTCTTAAATTTCATTCTTAATAAAATTTAAATCATAAATTTGCAAGAAATGACATGGTTCTCGTCACCAGATATGGAAATGCAAAGATAAAACTTTGTATATCATTTAAATTGAATTGAGCCTTGACCATTAAATTGAGCCGAAACATAGTCAAAGCCTCGGAATCATAACTTCAAGTTGAACCTTTAACAAAAGTCATATCTCAAAATTTACAAGATTTGCTAATTTTTAGAAATCTTTTCAATCGAACGATGAAAAGAATAACATTGAGAGTTTTCTCTTAATTATTTTAAGACTCCAAAACACAAAAAACAAATCTTCACTTTATATCTATGACGAAAGGGGAAATGTGGCCACACTAAAAAAAAAGATACATAAAACTTATCTTATTTGATTTTATGTATACGAGATGATATTCGTACTATGTTAATGCAAAAAGAAATTTAACAAAGCTCTTTTGCAAGAATTTTTAAGATTTAATTCAGGTTCTTGAAATTATCAAACAAGTAAATGAACGTCACTCCTGTTGAAATATCTTTGACAAGTTTGTTACTTAGCAATGAAAACATTTAATTAAGCTGGCTTAGGAATTTATGACTCACTGACTGACTGCTCGCACGCACTCAGATTCTACGTTAATAATTTTTAGAGAGGGGCTGAAGCCACTGGGAAATAAAAGATTGAATTAGAGACAAGCAGATAAAAATCGTTTCAATTATGCAATAAATGTATATGAAACTCATGCAATATATCTTCGATCCTTCTCCTTGTTCCATTGTGAGCTCTAGAGTACCTAACAAGTCAAATGACTAAATTATCTATTTAATGGATTTTAAAGTTTTTAATAAAAGTATGATAAAAGAATAATTAATATCATATGCATTCAGTTAATGCATTTAAATTGCAAATGTTTTAATGATATTTTGGTGCTAATTCCTTCTACTTTTAAAATGAAGTAAAGGTGTTTAGAGTCTCTAAGTAACTGAATTATAAAGTTTTTTTGCTTCGCGTGTGAAAAAAAAGAAATATTGATGTATGTAGACGCATTTTAAGCAAATTATAGTCTTAAATTTCATTCTTAATAAAATTTAAATCATAAATTTGCAAGAATTGACATGGTTCTCGTCACCAGATATGGAAATGCAAAGATAAAACTTTGTATATTATTTAAATTTAATTGGGCCTTGACCATAAAATTTAGCCGAAACATAGTCAAAGCCTCGAAATCATAACTTCAAGTTGAACCTTTAACATAAGTCATATCTCAAAATTTACAAGATTTGCTAATTTTTAGAAATCTTTTCAATCGAACGATGAAAAGAATAACATTGAGAGTTTTCTCTTAATTATTTTAAGACTCCAAAACACAAAAAACAAATCTTCACTTTATATCTATGACGAAAGGGGAAATGTGGCCACACTAAAAAAAAAGATACATAAAACTTATCTTATTTGATTTTATGTATACGAGATGATATTCGTACTATGTTAATGCAAAAAGAAATTTAACAAAGCTCTTTTGCAAGAATTTTTAAGATTTAATTCAGGTTCTTGAAATTATCAAACAAGTAAATGAACGTCACTCCTGTTGAAATATCTTTGACAAGTTTGTTACTTAGCAATGAAAACATTTAATTAAGCTGGCTTAGGAATTTATGACTCACTGACTGACTGCTCGCACGCACTCAGATTCTACGTTAATAATTTTTAGAGAGGGGCTGAAGCCACTGGGAAATAAAAGATTGAATTAGAGACAAGCAGATAAAAATCGTTTCAATTATGCAATAAATGTATATGAAACTCATGCAATATATCTTCGATCCTTCTCCTTGTTCCATTGTGAGCTCTAGAGTACCTAACAAGTCAAATGACTAAATTATCTATTTAATGGATTTTAAAGTTTTTAATAAAAGTATGATAAAAGAATAATTAATATCATATGCATTCAGTTAATGCATTTAAATTGCAAATGTTTTAATGATATTTTGGTGCTAATTCCTTCTACTTTTAAAATGAAGTAAAGGTGTTTAGAGTCTCTAAGTAACTGAGTTATAAAGTTTAATTGCTTCGCGTGTGAAAAAAAAGAAATATTGATGAAAGAAATGTAGACGCATTTTAAGCAAATTATAGTCTTAAATTTCATTCTTAATAAAATTTAAATCATAAATTTGAAAGAATTGACATGGTTCTCGTCACTAGATATGGAAATGCAAAGATAAAACTTTGTATATTATTTAAATTTAATTGAGCTTTGACCATTAAATTTAGCCGAAACATAGTCAAAGCCTCGAAATCATAACTTCAAGTTGAACCTTTAACAAAAGTCATATCTCAAAATTTACAAGATTTGCTAATTTTTAGAAATCTTTTCAATCGAACGATGAAAAGAATAACATTGAGAGTTTTCTCTTAATTATTTTAAGACTCCAAAACACAAAAAACAAATCTTCACTTTATATCTATGACGAAAGGGGAAATGTGGCCACACTAAAAAAAAAGATACATAAAACTTATCTTATTTGATTTTATGTATACGAGATGATATTCGTACTATGTTAATGCAAAAAGAAATTTAACAAAGCTCTTTTGCAAGAATTTTTAAGATTTAATTCAGGTTCTTGAAATTATCAAACAAGTAAATGAACGTCACTCCTGTTGAAATATCTTTGACAAGTTTGTTACTTAGCAATGAAAACATTTAATTAAGCTGGCTTAGGAATTTATGACTCACTGACTGACTGCTCGCACGCACTCAGATTCTACGTTAATAATTTTTAGAGAGGGGCTGAAGCCACTGGGAAATAAAAGATTGAATTAGAGACAAGCAGATAAAAATCGTTTCAATTATGCAATAAATGTATATGAAACTCATGCAATATATCTTCGATCCTTCTCCTTGTTCCATTGTGAGCTCTAGAGTACCTAACAAGTCAAATGACTAAATTATCTATTTAATGGATTTTAAAGTTTTTAATAAAAGTATGATAAAAGAATAATTAATATCATATGCATTCAGTTAATGCATTTAAATTGCAAATGTTTTAATGATATTTTGGTGCTAATTCCTTCTACTTTTAAAATGAAGTAAAGGTGTTTAGAGTCTCTAAATAACTGAATTATAAAGTTTATATGCTTCGCGTGCAAAAAAAAGAAATATTGATGAAAGAATTATGTAGACGCATTTTAAGCAAATTATAGTCTTAAATTTCATTATTAATAAAATTAAAATCATAAATTAGCAAGAAATAACATGGTTCCCGTCACCAGATATGAAAACGCAAAGATAAAGCATTGTAGATAAAGTAAATTTAATTGAGGCTTGACCATTAAATTTAGCCGGAACATAGTCAAAGCTATGAAATAATAACTTCAAGTTGAACCTTTAACAAAAGTCATATCTCAAAATTTACAAGATTTGCTAATTTTTAGAAATCTTTTCAATCGAACGATGAAAAGAATAACATTGAGAGTTTTCTCTTAATTATTTTAAGACTCCAAAACACAAAAAACAAATCTTCACTTTATATCTATGACGAAAGGGGAAATGTGGCCACACTAAAAAAAAAGATACATAAAACTTATCTTATTTGATTTTATGTATACGAGATGATATTCGTACTATGTTAATGCAAAAAGAAATTTAACAAAGCTCTTTTGCAAGAATTTTTAAGATTTAATTCAGGTTCTTGAAATTATCAAACAAGTAAATGAACGTCACTCCTGTTGAAATATCTTTGACAAGTTTGTTACTTAGCAATGAAAACATTTAATTAAGCTGGCTTAGGAATTTATGACTCACTGACTGACTGCTCGCACGCACTCAGATTCTACGTTAATAATTTTTAGAGAGGGGCTGAAGCCACTGGGAAATAAAAGATTGAATTAGAGACAAGCAGATAAAAATCGTTTCAAACTTATGGCAATAAATGTATATGAAACTCATGCAATATATCTTCGATCCTTCTCCTTGTTCCATTGTGAGCTCTAGAGTACCTAACAAGTCAAATGACTAAATTATCTATTTAATGGATTTTAAAGTTTTTAATAAAAGTATGATAAAAGAATAATTAATATCATATGCATTCAGTTAATGCATTTAAATTGCAAATGTTTTAATGATATTTTGGTGCTAATTCCTTCTACTTTTAAAATGAAGTAAAGGTGTTTAGAGTCTCTAAATAACTGATTTATAAAGTTTATATGCTTCGCGTGCAAAAAAAAGAAATATTGATGAAAGAATTATGTAGACGCATTTTAAGCAAATTATAGTCTTAAATTTCATTATTAATAAAATTAAAATTATAACTTAGCAAGAATTAACATGGTTCCCGTCGGCAGATTTGAAAACGCAAAGATAAAGCATTGTAGATAAAGTAAATTTAATTGAGGCTTGACCATTAAATTTAGCCGGAACATAGTCAAAGCTATGAAATAATAACTTCAAGTTGAACCTTTAACAAAAGTCATATCTCAAAACTAACAAGATTTGCTAATTTTTAGAAATCTTTTCAATCGAACGATGAAAAGAATATCATTGAGAACTTTCTATCAATGATTTCAAGACTCCAAAACCCAAAAAACAAATCTTCACTTTATATCTATGACGAAAAGAGAAATGTGGCCACACTATAAAAAGAACATAGAACTTAGCTTATTTAATTTTATGTATACGAGATGATATTCGTACTATGTTAATGTAAAAACAAATTTAACAGAGCTCTTATGCAAGAATTTTTAAGATTTAATTCAGGTTCTTGAAATTATCAAACAAGTAAATGATCGTCACTCCTGTCGAAATATCTTTGAAAAGTTTGTTACTTAGCAATGAAAACATTTAATTAAGCTGGCTTAGAAATTTATGACTGACTGACTGACTGACTGACTTCACGTACGCACATTCTACGTTAATAAATATTAGAGAGGAGATAAAGCCGCTTGTAAATGAAAGATTGAATAGAGACAAGCAGATAAAAATCGTTTCAATTATGCAACTTATATTTCAATAAATGTATATTATACTCATGCAATATATCTTCGATCCTTCTCCTTGTTCCATTGTGAGCTCTAGAATACCTAACAAGTCAAATGACTAAATTATCTATTAAATGGATTTTAAAGTTTTTAATACAAGTATGATAAAGAATAATTGATATCATATGCATTCAGTAAGTGCATTTAAATTGCAAATGTTTTAATGATATTTTGGTGCTAATTCCTTCTACTTTTAAAATGAAGTAAAGGTGTTTAGAGTCTCTAAGTAACTGAATTATAAAGTTTTTTTGCTTCGCGTGTGAAAAAAAAGAAATATTGATGATGTAGACGCATTTTAAGCAAATTATAGTCTTAAATTTCATTCTTAATAAAATTTAAATCATAAATTTGCAAGAATTGACATGGTTCTCGTCACTAGATATGGAAATGCAAAGATAAAACTTTGTATATTATTTAAATTTAATTGAGCCTTGACCATTAAATTTAGCCGAAACATAGTCAAAGCCTCGAAATCATAACTTCAAGTTGAACCTTTAACATAAGTCATATCTCAAAATTTACAAGATTTGCTAATTTTTAGAAATCTTTTCAATCGAACGATGAAAAGAATAACATTGAGAGTTTTCTCTTAATTATTTTAAGACTCCAAAACACAAAAAACAAATCTTCACTTTATATCTATGACGAAAGGGGAAATGTGGCCACACTAAAAAAAAAGATACATAAAACTTATCTTATTTGATTTTATGTATACGAGATGATATTCGTACTATGTTAATGCAAAAAGAAATTTAACAAAGCTCTTTTGCAAGAATTTTTAAGATTTAATTCAGGTTCTTGAAATTATCAAACAAGTAAATGAACGTCACTCCTGTTGAAATATCTTTGACAAGTTTGTTACTTAGCAATGAAAACATTTAATTAAGCTGGCTTAGGAATTTATGACTCACTGACTGACTGCTCGCACGCACTCAGATTCTACGTTAATAATTTTTAGAGAGGGGCTGAAGCCACTGGGAAATAAAAGATTGAATTAGAGACAAGCAGATAAAAATCGTTTCAATTATGCAATAAATGTATATGAAACTCATGCAATATATCTTCGATCCTTCTCCTTGTTCCATTGTGAGCTCTAGAGTACCTAACAAGTCAAATGACTAAATTATCTATTTAATGGATTTTAAAGTTTTTAATAAAAGTATGATAAAAGAATAATTAATATCATATGCATTCAGTTAATGCATTTAAATTGCAAATGTTTTAATGATATTTTGGTGCTAATTCCTTCTACTTTTAAAATGAAGTAAAGGTGTTTAGAGTCTCTAAGTAACTGAATTATAAAGTTTTTTTGCTTCGCGTGTGAAAAAAAAGAAATATTGATGATGTAGACGCATTTTAAGCAAATTATAGTCTTAAATTTCATTCTTAATAAAATTTAAATCATAAATTTGCAAGAAATGACATGGTTCTCGTCACCAGATATGGAAATGCAAAGATAAAACTTTGTATATCATTTAAAGTGAATTGAGCCTTGACCATTAAATTGAGCCGAAACATAGTCAAAGCCTCGGAATCATAACTTCAAGTTGAACCTTTAACAAAAGTCATATCTCAAAATTTACAAGATTTGCTAATTTTTAGAAATCTTTTCAATCGAACGATGAAAAGAATAACATTGAGAGTTTTCTCTTAATTATTTTAAGACTCCAAAACACAAAAAACAAATCTTCACTTTATATCTATGACGAAAGGGGAAATGTGGCCACACTAAAAAAAAAGATACATAAAACTTATCTTATTTGATTTTATGTATACGAGATGATATTCGTACTATGTTAATGCAAAAAGAAATTTAACAAAGCTCTTTTGCAAGAATTTTTAAGATTTAATTCAGGTTCTTGAAATTATCAAACAAGTAAATGAACGTCACTCCTGTTGAAATATCTTTGACAAGTTTGTTACTTAGCAATGAAAACATTTAATTAAGCTGGCTTAGGAATTTATGACTCACTGACTGACTGCTCGCACGCACTCAGATTCTACGTTAATAATTTTTAGAGAGGGGCTGAAGCCACTGGGAAATAAAAGATTGAATTAGAGACAAGCAGATAAAAATCGTTTCAATTATGCAATAAATGTATATGAAACTCATGCAATATATCTTCGATCCTTCTCCTTGTTCCATTGTGAGCTCTAGAGTACCTAACAAGTCAAATGACTAAATTATCTATTTAATGGATTTTAAAGTTTTTAATAAAAGTATGATAAAAGAATAATTAATATCATATGCATTCAGTTAATGCATTTAAATTGCAAATGTTTTAATGATATTTTGGTGCTAATTCCTTCTACTTTTAAAATGAAGTAAAGGTGTTTAGAGTCTCTAAGTAACTGAATTATAAAGTTTTTTTGCTTCGCGTGTGAAAAAAAAGAAATATTGATGATGTAGACGCATTTTAAGCAAATTATAGTCTTAAATTTCATTCTTAATAAAATTTAAATCATAAATTTGCAAGAAATGACATGGTTCTCGTCACCAGATATGGAAATGCAAAGATAAAACTTTGTATATCATTTAAATTGAATTGAGCCTTGACCATTAAATTGAGCCGAAACATAGTCAAAGCCTCGGAATCATAACTTCAAGTTGAACCTTTAACAAAAGTCATATCTCAAAATTTACAAGATTTGCTAATTTTTAGAAATCTTTTCAATCGAACGATGAAAAGAATAACATTGAGAGTTTTCTCTTAATTATTTTAAGACTCCAAAACACAAAAAACAAATCTTCACTTTATATCTATGACGAAAGGGGAAATGTGGCCACACTAAAAAAAAAGATACATAAAACTTATCTTATTTGATTTTATGTATACGAGATGATATTCGTACTATGTTAATGCAAAAAGAAATTTAACAAAGCTCTTTTGCAAGAATTTTTAAGATTTAATTCAGGTTCTTGAAATTATCAAACAAGTAAATGAACGTCACTCCTGTTGAAATATCTTTGACAAGTTTGTTACTTAGCAATGAAAACATTTAATTAAGCTGGCTTAGGAATTTATGCTCACTGACTGACTGCTCGCACGCACTCAGATTCTACGTTAATAATTTTTAGAGAGGGGCTGAAGCCACTGGGAAATAAAAGATTGAATTAGAGACAAGCAGATAAAAATCGTTTCAATTATGCAATAAATGTATATGAAACTCATGCAATATATCTTCGATCCTTCTCCTTGTTCCATTGTGAGCTCTAGAGTACCTAACAAGTCAAATGACTAAATTATCTATTTAATGGATTTTAAAGTTTTTAATAAAAGTATGATAAAAGAATAATTAATATCATATGCATTCAGTTAATGCATTTAAATTGCAAATGTTTTAATGATATTTTGGTGCTAATTCCTTCTACTTTTAAAATGAAGTAAAGGTGTTTAGAGTCTCTAAGTAACTGAATTATAAAGTTTTTTTGCTTCGCGTGTGAAAAAAAAGAAATATTGATGAAAGAATTATGTAGACGCATTTTAAGCAAATTATAGTCTTAAATTTCATTCTTAATAAAATTTAAATCATAAATTTGCAAGAATTGACATGGTTCTCGTCACTAGATATGGAAATGCAAAGATAAAACTTTGTATATTATTTAAATTTAATTGAGCTTTGACCATTAAATTTAGCCGAAACATAGTCAAAGCCTCGAAATCATAACTTCAAGTTGAACCTTTAACAAAAGTCATATCTCAAAATTTACAAGATTTGCTAATTTTTAGAAATCTTTTCAATCGAACGATGAAAAGAATAACATTGAGAGTTTTCTCTTAATTATTTTAAGACTCCAAAACACAAAAAACAAATCTTCACTTTATATCTATGACGAAAGGGGAAATGTGGCCACACTAAAAAAAAAGATACATAAAACTTATCTTATTTGATTTTATGTATACGAGATGATATTCGTACTATGTTAATGCAAAAAGAAATTTAACAAAGCTCTTTTGCAAGAATTTTTAAGATTTAATTCAGGTTCTTGAAATTATCAAACAAGTAAATGAACGTCACTCCTGTTGAAATATCTTTGACAAGTTTGTTACTTAGCAATGAAAACATTTAATTAAGCTGGCTTAGGAATTTATGACTGACTGACTGACTGCTCGCACGCACGCAGATTCTACGTTAATAATTTTTAGAGAGGGGCTAAAGCCACTGGGAAATAAAAGATTGAATTAGAGACAAGCAGATAAAAATCGTTTCAAATTATGCAATAAATGTATATGAAACTCATGCAATATATCTTCGATCCTTCTCCTTGTTCCATTGTGAGCTCTAGAGTACCTAACAAGTCAAATGACTAAATTATCTATTTAATGGATTTTAAAGTTTTTAATAAAAGTATGATAAAAGAATAATTAATATCATATGCATTCAGTTAATGCATTTAAATTGCAAATGTTTTAATGATATTTTGGTGCTAATTCCTTCTACTTTTAAAATGAAGTAAAGGTGTTTAGAGTCTCTAAGTAACTGAGTTATAAAGTTTATTTGCTTCGCGTGTGAAAAAAAAGAAATAAAGATGATGTAGACGCATTTTAAGCAAATTATAGTCTTAAATTTCATTCTTAATAAAATTTAAATCATAAATTTGCAAGAATTGACATGGTTCTCGTCACTAGATATGGAAATGCAAAGATAAAACTTTGTATATTATTTAAATTTAATTGAGCCTTGACCATTAAATTTAGCCGAAACATAGTCAAAGCCTCGAAATCATAACTTCAAGTTGAACCTTTAACATAAGTCATATCTCAAAATTTACAAGATTTGCTAATTTTTAGAAATCTTTTCAATCGAACGATGAAAAGAATAACATTGAGAGTTTTCTCTTAATTATTTTAAGACTCCAAAACACAAAAAACAAATCTTCACTTTATATCTATGACGAAAGGGGAAATGTGGCCACACTAAAAAAAAAGATACATAAAACTTATCTTATTTGAATTTTATGTATACGAGATGATATTCGTACTATGTTAATGCAAAAAGAAATTTAACAAAGCTCTTATGCAAGAATTTTTAAGATTTAATTCAGGTTCTTGAAATTATCAAAAATAGTACATGAACGTCACTCCTGTCGAAATATCTCTGATATGTTTGTTACTTAGCAAGTATCAAATTATTTTTAATTATATATTTTTGAAATAAATATTTAATTTCCACTTTTGCTAATATTAGAATACAACAGTTTTTAATTAATTATCAAAATCTTTTTAAAAAAATTAATGTGATATTAAATTTGTGCAAAAGTAGCAAATTTCTATTTATTTTTTTCCATTTTTAATATTTGTATAATTATTATTATTGATAAAATACAAAACATAAGGAAATATTTAAGACAAAATACAAAGTACTTTCCATTATTTTTATAGTTATAAATATTAAGACATATATAATTATATAACTGCGAAAAAATGTTTGCATTTAAGCACATTAATATTGCAACATACTAACTGTTTTTTTTATAAATTTCAGTAATTAGTTTTATTTTTTTTTAATTTTCTGAAATAGATTTATTTGAGCGAACAAGTATGTATTTAGAATTGTTTTTTTTATATTAGAGATTTATTTGAATAAGTGAATTTTATAATTGCAGTGAAATCTCCCTCATCTTTTAACCCTATTGTTTAAGATTCATTATCATTTAATAATCAGATTAATTTTTATTGCTATTCTATTTTTTGTGTCAGTAATTTTTACGATTCTTAAGAAAATGAGTATTAGTAATATTAAAAGTTGAATATTAAAAAGAATTTTTTCCTATACTTATCTTGTATTATACAGAAGGTTAACTTCATGTAAGTTCCATTTATAATTAAGTATAATGAAAATAAATTATGTTAAAAATCAATTTCATATAATTTTTTAATTTCAAAAATTCATGATCGATACTATTATTCAATGCATCATAATTAAACCAATTTTCATTATTATTTTTTTAATATTTTTGTTAGTTAGTTATTTATTAAGTGTATTTTCGTAAATTCTGATTTAAACAAGTTTATTTATAAATTTCATTGTATTTACTATCTTAATTATATATTTATTGAATAATTCATGATTAAAGATCAGAAATAATTAAAAAAAAGAAATATATTAAAATTAAATTTCATATTTTCTAATAATTACTTAATTCATATCTATTCTATTATAGATTAATATTAATTTTGTATACTATTCACAACAGATAAAAACTTAATTATCACATTAAATATTATATATAGATTACTAAAATAGCATACAAACTTTAAAATATTTTCCATTTTTGTTTACTTTATTACTTTAAAGATTATTTAAACGCTTAATTTCAACATTTTTATTGTTTTAATTATAAGTTTAAATAATATGGATGAAAGTCATATATTTCTACAATTCACTTATTGAAAAAATTTTCATAATAAAAATATTTAATTAAGTTGTCTCAAGTATTTATGACTGAGTCTTATATTACCGTACTTAATAAATATACATAGTCATTTACTCAATTATATCCCACATAGTAATTGTTCGCTAAAACATAAATGTATAGTGAAATATAATATATTAAATAAAAGTATGTGAAAATTAGGAAGAATGAAATTTGTAAATTTAATGAATTATGTGATTTACTATGCAAAATAATCAACTGGATAATCTCTTAGTCATGTGTGAGAACTCCTCAAAGGAAACTTGACTATCTCCGTTGCCATCTTCTTATCTGATAACTTCGTTTCCATCTTCCTCTGAGATAGTCTTTCCGAAACCAAGAACTTGCTTGATTTCCTCAGATGAAATGAAACCACTGTTGAACTTGTCGAGCATTCTGAACGCCTGCTAATACATCTCGTTTGTACAGAGATCCTTCTCATTCATAGAAGCAACGACGAATTCAGAGTAGTCAATCAATCCACTGCCATCAATATGATTAGGCTCAAACTTCTCTTCGATATCAGACTTATCCATGTTCTTTCCCAAGAGCAAATCGTAACCTTCAAGAATGTCTTCAAGTGATAGACTTCCACCACATTCTAGCCAGCTGCCAAGGAGCATGGACTTGCATATTTCACCTGCCCACATGCTGAGACCAGGGCGGCATGATTGTACTTATATCAAATGTCAAATCTTGCTTCAGGCGGCGACAATGGGCATCAGGCATTTCTAGAAAAACAGTATTGCCAACGAAGTAAGGGGCGAACTTTCGACTGGGGGGCGGCTAGGGGCACCACGCGATTCACCACCGTCTCTTCTGCGGGGGTGGAATCTCCGACCAAGACATCTACTCCAGGGGCCGAGATATCTAAGCATCTTCATTATGTGGACCACTCTATGACATTGAGATAGCGCTTTGGGGCACATTTCCTTGGTAATGGTAACGATGATGCTGATCAAATTAATCTTAAACCTGCGAATCTCCCAAGAATTCTAGCCTTTTCCTCTCTGCCCAGAGCCTTTTCCTCTATCTTGCTGTGCTGGACGCTATTGCGGATTCCTCAACTATGCCAAAGAGTTCAAATAAGATGGAGTGCTCTTACTAATGGGGGAGAAGAGGAATTTTGATGTAGTGTACACTGCGCTGCGCTCGTTGGCGTCTCAAACAATTGGGTTCCCATCCACTCTGGCACTTCGGAGCACTTGTACGACATCTTCGCACCAAATGGAGCAGGCTCAGATACCAAGAGAGTCAAAGTTGATTAATGTTTAGGAAGCAGCGAAGACAAGACTTTTTATCACAACTACTCATTCAGTCCCTGCGCTTATACCAACAGTCTCAGCGCAAATGGAGTTGCCACATCATGCTCTTCCAACCCCCAATGCACCAAGGACTACTTGACATACGCTAACACCATCCTCCCAACTGCCCACAGAGTCACAAGTATTGCCAGTATTGCAAGAGACGGTCACAAGATTGGTGGATCATACAAAGCCACCGGGGTTTTATGGCAGCCATGTGATGTTGATGGTTGTAATGGTGTTACAGTAAATGGCAAATACGTCTATGTCTCCACTCTCCTCTTCCCCTTCTTCCAAGCCTGGTGAGCTCCCCGCTGGTAGTACTGGCTTAGTGCTCTCACTACTCGAAGGCATTAGTACAGGTCATGCATTACTTGTCATCCTGGATTAGATTAGTGTCTAAGGGGGGTCGCCATTTATAGCTGTTAGTAATAGCCTTTAATTAGGATTAAAATTTATCAAAAATCACTTTGTTAATTTGGTTGCTTTTTAATTTCTGAAGGCCCCCCTATATATATATATTAATACTATGTTTAATTTCTTAAAAGCAACCAAAAGTATTATAATAATTAAAATACAATATTTAATTTGAATTTAAATTTACCAACTTCCTTATTCAGTCACAAATCATACTTTTATCACAAAAATTCAATGTACTTCAATTAGTAATTTATTACCCGAAAATGTAAATTTTTCAAGATTTATTTAGAGATTTTTTTATTTTAATAAGCTTGCATAATTATATCATTTTAATTACAGATATCATTTATTTCGTATTTATAATTTCCAAATGCTTTCTAATTTATCATTATTATAAATTAATTAAATATCTTTCACTATAATGACTTATTTGTCTATAAATTAAGTCGAATTCAATCAAAAATAGAAAAAAATTAAATATTCAAATAAATCAACAAGCCGAGAAATATAGTATAATCTATTATAACATTTTAAAAATTAAAAAGTTTAGTAATTTTGATGCTTGAGTAATTATGCAGTGGAATCACCTAATTTTAAAATTGTTTTGCAGTTGATTGAACATTTTAGTTCAGGGCTGTATATAGTGTCAAGTTATTCTCCCTTCATTTTATTTCCCTTAACGCTGCCAAAAGTTTGCCAATTCATAATAACCGGAGTGAGTCGCGAATTTAATTTTTTACGACTGACTCCAATTTAATAATTTATATTATTCAAAATACTGATTATATTCATGATTGCTACCTTTATACAATTACTTGCAGTTTTCGATATAATTCAAAACACATTTCTGATTCAATAATTTTTTATGCTAAGAGAGATATAAATTTTAATTGTAATTACTATTATTAGTAACATAATTTATCATTTAATTAATCATTCACTTTTACTATAAAATTAATGCGATATCTGCTAGTAAGTGCAAAGAATATTAATAAAAATAATTTAATAGATATAAATCAAACAAACGGAGTCAGTCTAAAAAAACATTTTTTTTCGTGATAGGCTATTGACATCAATTAATGAGAAATTTTGGCAGAGTTTTAGTATATAAAATCATAAAATATGCCCACATTATACGCAGCAATTAATTTTATCATTGCATGTGATATAGCTCTGCACACTTTTGAGACCTTGACATTCAATTTAGAAAATAAAAAAAATTAATTAATTATATTCTCATATTTTTTCTCATTAATTAAATTATTTTTTAAGTGAGTTTTTTATTTTTCAGAATATTTAAACTTCCTATTTTGAATAAAAATTGACCTAAATAATTAAAAGAAAGATTCTTATTTAAAGCAAACTGAATCTGAAAGATCTTTTCATTAAATTAGATATATCTACTTTATAGTATGATTAATTATTTTGAAATTATAAATTTATTAGTTTAATTGCTTCGATATTATTAAGAAACTTTAAGTTGTACTGTCAAAAGATATTAGATAATAATATATTATAAATAAAAAATATAGACGATAGAAACAAACTCAAAAAGTGTGAGGAAGAATCATATTATTATTAGATGATGTACGGAAATTAAAACTGAGGGTTAAACCAGGCACAGATAGTGAGAATCAGATATTTCTTACTTTGACTTTTGGCGATCCAATTTCATCAATCCAAGGGGAACAAAACCCATATACAAGACTGACTAGCTTTACACCTCACTTTTTCAACAGGTTGCACCAAGGTAAAGTCTTAAATCATTCTTTCAAATTCTCGTTAAATTTTAAAATTCGGAGATCATAAAGATCTCCGAATTTCTAGGTTAACCCCAATTTTAATCTACTTAAAATATAATATTTTAATTAAATATTAAGTTAATATATTTAGTATCTTAATAATTTAAATTCTTTATCATTTTCAATAAAAAAACAACTATACATAAGTTAAATTATCTTTTATCTAATTACTAATAACTTATCATATCTTTATATTCAAGAATAAAATGGCAACTATTAACATATTATAATTTTGTTTATATTTATTAAAGAATCTCATTTTTCTTTTTAGCGTTTTACTAATTATATCTATATTTCTCTAATATTCATCTAGTATTAATTTGATTCATGAATTTTCAATACTAGTAATTTAACATCCACAAAAAATTTGAATTAGGGATTATTCAGAAAATTTTTCTATCTTTTTTTCATTGTATAAATGTAAATAGAATTATACGAAAATATTAGTAGGAATTTAGGATTCAAATTTTATATGCTAAAATACATTAAAGCTCTATATTAATATTTTAACTTAAGCTTTATTAGTAATTAAAATTTATTTTTATATATAAGTTTAAATGCATTAGTTTAACATCTTAGAATATATTTAAGATGATCAATCATACTAAACTTAATAATATATTAATTTTCTTCATCGCCAATGCTTTAAACATTGGCGATGAAGCTAGAATATCATTATATTTTCTAAAAAACCATCAATATCAATTTCAACTAATTTTCGGATGATGAAATGGTATTTCGCTATTTCGTTTGTCTACTCTGGTCACTTTCTTCGGTTGTTTTTTCTAATGAATGCTCATATTCAGGTAATACCAATTTTCTGTAAAGATTTATTGTTTGGCTTTTCCTAAGGGGAAACCCCGAGTGATACTTAGCTGAAGTTGTGTTTCGCAGAGTTATTTTCGAGTTTTTCTTCACCAAATAGAGTCCAATCTGAGATCCAGGCTGTCTGTCTCTTAACTACTAACCTATTCTTGATGCACTTAAAATCCAAGTTGCAAGTATAGGTATATCGATTAGTTTTAAGATGACTTATAAAATCAACTGTCGACGTTATTATTGTTGTGGTCTCCGAGTGGGCCTTCACGGTTTCGAACTCCGGGGTACCGGAATAAATCGGACCAATTGTGAAGAATATGATAATCATCAGTTAGAGAAAATATCTAAAGATAAATCATGTATACAATTTAAATAGTGTCAAAACCCCAAAATTTTATTTAAATAAATATTAAAAATATTTGATTTTTAAAAAAAAATATATAAAAGAAGTTTATAAATGTATAAAATATAATAATAAGGTATAAATTATAAAAAAAATTATCAAAGAGATAATTATAATATCAGCATAAGGACTATTTGAGCACTGCTTAAATACGGTTAAAAAAGAACTATTGAAATATTAAGGCAAATTAAATGCTACTTATGTTAAAAAGGGAATAATGCATTAAATATTATTAAATTGAATTCAGAAAAAAAGATACAAAGCTAAGAGATATTCAAATTTATATAAAAAATGATTTATAAAAAATCAATTTTACTAGATACATAATATAAATTATTGTTACATTAGATAAATAAGAAATAATTTAAATAAAAATATAAAACATGAAATAAAAAGTAAAATTTATGTATTATATAGTGAAACTGTATTGCAAGAGTGTTTTTACTATTCAATGTGATTAATATTTTTTAAAAATTATTAATATTTAATAATTCTTTAAATAACTCTAGAACTACACTGCTAAATATGCAAAACTATCACCTCAAATTATTTCCAAATTTTGTCCAACCTCTCCTTATGTTGTTCTTTCGTCCAAATATCTCTAATTTTTGACTATCAGGTCCAATGGTTTAAATAATATCGTATATTTTATCTGATTTTGCAGATTTTTTTATAAATCGCGTCAAATATAACTGATTTTGCTGTGTGAAATTGTACCATGTGTGAGAAATTTCTTTTAACTGCTACTATAAATGTCTCATAGCAATAAGCGGTATTCTTTCCCCATCCTTAGTACAGTACTCTATTTGATGTTAGCTTCCCACTCTCCACTGTCAACTTCTCTATACCCATTATTAGCATGTAATTTCATGGCAACATCTCTCTTGGAGTTTACTACAATAATATTAGCAGTCCTTGTTCTTGCACTAAAAGTAAGGGTATCTCAATTATTTCCATTTCTGATAAAGTAGGGCAAGGTAAATCTTGTCTTGGTCTCCATGGTGCGTCTTATTGCTTCATATAATTTATTGTTTCTTTTTTTGGCATCCTCTGCAATATCATGTCACATTTTCAATTCTCTTATATCTCCTTCGAAAATAATTGGTTGTTAGTAACTTGAAAGTAAGCTTTTTGACTCTCTATTTAACTGTTGTCATTTCAATTCCCTTAGGTATTTTTACAAGCACTTCAGCAGGTTCCGTAAATATCCCTATTTTTTCTTTTAGTTTAAGTTTTCTCTCTGTATTTTAATTTTCTTATATTTTAAAATGACATTTCCACTAATGCCTGGCAGTCATTGCTTCTTGTGAAATTAACTCTACAATTTTTGCAAATCTTAATATTGATTTCTCAATTTATCATGATTCTTTATGTTCTTGCTTATGGAATAATCATTCAAAATAGTTTAAAAATGAGAAATATATAAAAAGTTTAGAAATAAAGAAATATATTTTTATTGAAATTGAATAACTTTTATAATAATAAATTAAAAATTTGTTTGATTTACATTATATTTATATATAAACTGGTACCAAGTTTATTAATTTTACAACTTGGTCCCAATAATAATATTAATATTTTTATCTTTACAATTTTTTAATTTATTATACACTATATTTGTAAATATGATATGATTTTTCTGAAAAAATTAAATTTATTTATTTAAATATAAGATTTTTGATATATTAATACATTTTTTACTTAAAATTATAATAAACTTTAAATCTAGTTACTTTACTTAGAAATCATTTATTAATTTACTCATTTAGACAAACAAAAATAAATTACATAAAGTTTTAATATAAAGATCATTGTTTTTTAAACCCTAAATATAATTCAAATTATTTTGAAACTTTTAATGTTAATTTAAATAATTTAACTGGTACGAAATAGCAGAAAACTAATAAATTTATAATTTTGGACCTTAATAATATAAGAATAAATAAATAATAAATTTCAGTTATCAAATAAAATTATAAAATTACTTCAATTAAAACATTATATATCTTTTTTAATTTTAAGGTTTTACATAACATCGATTTTTAAACTATTTTGACTGAATGATAAGTGCGCTGTCATTGAGGTTCCGTTTTCTTATTTCTTCTAGCAAAATGGGCAAGCTGTTTGATTTGTCGCATCAATAAACTCTCACTTTTCCTTTTTTCCCATATTTATTTAATATTGAGCTTCTTGTGCTATCTTTCAGACTTTGCCTTATCATTCGTTGTTAGCCACCATATACTCAAATATTCAGCTGTCCGCAATTTGTTTACAGGCTCAGTTCTTACCGCATTTTGTTTTTGAAAATATTATTAATCAAAGTTTTGCCGCATCATTATGTCCATTGCTGCCATTTGTATGTTTATAAATTATATATAAAATACAATAATTAATACTCTTAACTTAATATGAATTTATTGCTAATCTACTTATTATTAAAATAATTAAATTTATCATTCATAATAAAACATGAAGTAGAACTAACATGCAATCAATCTACAGTTAAAATCCTAATAATTATGGATAGTTTTATTAATCTAACAAAATTCCCAATATTTCCTAAATTAGTATAAAATACTAGGCTTTTTTGAATTCATGCAATCAATGACATGTCATTGCATAGTAGTGTCTATAAGTTTATATATTTAGACTATAAATATTAAAGAATTGCCTAAGAAATTATATTGGTAAAATTGAGAAAAATGCTGATTGGCTTGTGAAGTAAAATAATATACGAGTTCAAAAAGTTATTGAATCAACGTTTAAGATATAAACTACACCATCAAAGCCAATTATCGTAAAAAAATATAAGAATTAGGAACTTCGAATTTCACAAACAACTAGCTCTTGAAAACATTTTGCGGCGGTTCTTTTTAATTGCTTAAATAGAGTGTAAGTCAAATCAACTAAATAATTATATTTATTGCCATCTTGTAAAACTTGACCTACTTGGCATAGCAATAAGCTATTATAGTTTTAACTTTTTGTTTAATTTTTATTTATTATACTCTACACTAAGTATCAGTATTACAATATAAATTAACTTAATAATGAAGGAATACAACAGTATGCCGATTTGAGCCTAAATTATTAAGTTTCGATGAATTTCAGTTTAAAATTCCTCATTTGCCTCATTAAGCTATTGTATACTTCAGAATAAATTAAAGTTAACGAATGAATATAAAAAGTTTTAAATTTAGATGAATCAAGTTAATCAGGAAAATATCACAGGTCAAGACTTAAGGGATCTAGCAAATAAGTTTAGGTCAAAAAGTGAAATGATAACCAACTTGAAATATAACAGAGATATTAAAACATTTAACAATTTCTAGGGGGATAAATTTTGCCGGCAAATACTCATATCACAGTGAGATTTTTGAAGGACGTTTTTGCAAGAGAGAAGAATTCGCTTAAAGCAGCCAATATTATGGTCTTTAATGTGCCCTATTATGATGAGCTATCTGTCGAAAAGATTTTTGCTCAAGTTAAGGAAGACAATGAAATTATGACATTCATGAATTATAACCTAGACTATTAGGTAATGCCTGATAGAAAATATTTCTATGGGGTACTTGGAACTTTGCGACCAAAATATGTAGAATTGATAATAGAGCACGCTAATTGTTTTAGAAACATAAAAGACAGAGAAGAAGAGGTGAAGGAGAAAACCTATATCAGAAATGACATTTTATAAAGCTTATTGATGAACCATTTTTTTCCAAATAAAAAATTTTATCTTTAATTATTTATAGAATCTAAATGGGATGGCTTTGTCAATTATCATGATTTTTTTGAATATTAAATTTGTAGAAATAAATCAATGAACTATATTATTCATTTATATTTTTAAAAAATTAGTATCAATTATTTATATTTAACATATAGTTATAATGAGTTTGTAAAAGTGGGGAAAAAGTAACAAATTTTTTCTACCTTTGCCCCACTTTTGTTAAGAATGTTTTAAATTTATAATTATTTAATTATTTGATATAAGCATGTTGAATTAAATTTGTATAGTTAAGAATGCATATTAGTTTGATTTTTTAAAACATAAGTTTATTTAAAATAATTCTGATCCTCATTACTTTAATTATACTATTTTTTTTCTAATTTAAGCGTATTAACTATAAAAATGTTTGATAATTCATGATTCAAGGTCAGTACAAATAGAAGTACAGAAATTATTAAAAATTAACTTTCATATTTTGTTAATATTACTTAACTTATGACTTCTCATTCGAATTTTAACTTATTAGTACTCTGATTATTAAATAGTTATCACAACTACTTATCAAACAATGAAAAAATATTATATTTATAAATAAGCATATATATATAATCTTAATTATAGACATTTGCACTGAGCTTTATCAATAATTTTTATTCTTATATTTAACTTGATTTATGCTTTGATTACTTATATTTGTGAGTTTCATGAATATTATAAATTTCTACAATTCACTTATTACAAAAAAATCTTGATCAATGCTCAAAGTTAAAGCTAAGCCAAGAGGTTGACGATAGAAAAGGCAGGCTCACGAAATTTCAATGCCGTTCTTAGAGTTTAAAGCACACACAGAAGACTATGGAGAGCATGACAACAAGAAGGATGAACCTATCGACTATAAATCCTTGATTGGCAAGAGAGCTCCAAAAGATATTGATATGGAGAGATAAAAATTAATAAATGTAATTATGCAACTTAAATGCTCGAGGATATCAAGCATCAGCTTAATATTACCTAATTTTTTAAACATGCTTATTAACAATATTTCTAATAATCTATATATCAACTAAGTCTAATCATCTACGCACAATATAGTAAAATTGAATATTGTCTACATTAAAATCTTTTGTCACCATTACCTATTTATACTATCGTTTAACTTAAGCAAAATATTCTTCTCTACAATTGAACTCAGAGGAGTATGGAGCATTGAATAGAACAAGTCCAACAAAAATTCTGAATCTATTATTATACTACTCTACTATGATGGGACCTTAAGTTATCCCAAAATATTGTAACATCACGACTTTTATTATTAACTTGTAGATACTTTAGAACGCTGCAATATCGACTATTTTGATTGAATTAGTTTTGATTTAGTAACCCTTAGACCATCCTCGAAGCTGATCGTTATAATATCCATAAGAGTGTTGAGTTTTATACTTTCTTTTTTTATCTATTAATTTTCCCCCTTAAGTTCCCAAGTCCTTTGGGAGATATGATATGCCTTAAATATAACTTCATAAATGAATATAACCTTCTTCCCAGACTCTATAGCACCTATTAGTGTTTGAGACTTTTAATTTCTTAATTAAATTATTTGATGCTTTTTCTATTCAGAGAATCTAAAGTGGACTTCATAATTTTGTATTTTATTCAAGTTTATCTATAGAGATAGACAAGCTATGACGCAGTAATAGTAGAATTAGGGTATTATCTATGAAAAAGTGTTGTTCAGTCTATAAATTAGTATCCCTTCCAAGCATCAAGCGTTTTCTCTTAAATCAAAAAAAAGCTTTTAATCAATGGTTATTAAAATCTTTTATGGGTTCTTTGGTTTATAGCATCTCATGTTATCACTAAGGTATTATTTGCAAACTTTATCAATTTAAGATATTTGTACATCCAGCAAATTTGGGATTTTTGAGAAGCTACTCAAGTATTTTTTCTAAAACTAAGGCTTTAAGCTTCCATATCTTAATAGAATAATGTACTCATCAATATGATAGTGCATTTGTAAAGCTTAGTTGCAAGACATTTATCTTTAGTAACTATATATATATTTATTAATAAATTACCAAATTAAAATTAATCACATTGATTAGTTTGTTCACTGCTTGATAACTGATTGGCATTTAACAATTAACCTTAAATAAAAAAAAATTAAAATGCTTTCTAATAACCACTTCTAAGACTTTACTGCATTTTACACGCTTTCATTTTGACTGTGATATGTTCCATAACAAATGCGCACCTCTCCATTAACTATTGCAAATGTTAATTCAAAATGGAATTAATTGCACCACTGTCACAGAAAATAGTGCCTGAGTTTAAAAAAGCGAAATTTTATTATAGGATTATTAAGTTAAATAAATGCAGAAGGCAACTCAAACCTGTAATAACCTTCAACAACTTAACCAATAAGTCTTGGTTTTCAAGAAATTCGAGAATTGATCCTTAGAAAATTTTAAAAGGAAAAAAGAGGAACCTATTTTTGCTTAAATGGGCAAAAATTGTGAATGAAGGGTTTATAAATTTACTGATCGAGTATGTTATTTATAAGGAAAGCTTTATAAACAAGATAGAGCTATATATAACTACTTAATATACCTCTGTTCTAACCAAAAAAATAAACATTTTTTAAATAATGAAAGTCTTATCGAGAAGTAACCAGATTAAATCAATATTGATTCTTCAATTATGAATTTTGACACTAATGACTTATTCTGAAGTTAATCATCATTCTAAAACGTATATTTTAATAATATTTTAATGTTATCACATACTTAGTTAAACAAACCAAGAAGCAAATCTCTCAATTTCAACAACTCAATCTCCAGCACAACCAGAAGCTCCCACAATCTTCAAGCAGTAAATTAAACACAAGAGGGGAGTTACGTTTCGATAAATTTCAAGAATCCAATATGACTTCAAAATACAACATTCTCCCGTTTATTTTATAGTAACGATAACTAAATTTACAAGAAAAGTAAGAATATCTTTTGATGTTAGAGTTAATGAATAAACTGAGTCAACTAGAGAAAGATGCTTCTTAAAAAAGATTAATTGGGAAAAAAGGTGTCTAGAATACTAGCTTGGATGAGAAAATCAAAATTATAATCTAGAAAAAAGCTAAAATTGCACTTAATTTCCATAATTTGAAAACAAGAAAAATTGAGATATTTAAAATAAATTTATGTCTTAGAATAGCTATTTAATAAAATTTCAATTTTAAAATATATTCTAATAAAAGATAAAAAATTTGAGAAGTTAATCTATAGAATTATAAACCCTAAATAATTTGGTTATAATTAGACAAGAACAGTGAGGAAATATTGAATAACAAACTAATTTTTATTCATAAATATATAGAAACATATGATGAATTATATTTTATTTTTAATGAATTTTATGTATTTTAATGACTCTCTTATACGGCTACTAGCCAGAAATAATAAACGATGATAATTTATATGAAAATAGTAAACGCTATGATAATTTATTACGAAAAAAGAAATAATAATTAAATGATCAAATAATTTGCAAAACTAGTATTAAGGACATATAAACATAGATTATCATAAATAATAGAGTTAAATGAACAAAACTGCGAAAGATTTAATGAAAAACACTAGGATGGTTTAGAGGTGTTCCAGATATCTTAATCCGATGTTTTTCATGAATAAAGATATTATTTATATTATTTGAAACCCCATTAGTAAATGTTTAATGAAATTTGGTTGAAATGTTAAAATAATAAATGAAAAAAAATAAATTAGATTTGAGAGAATACTTAAATGTTACTATTTCTTAAATTGATATATAAAAATAGGCAAAAATTATTATTAATTTAATTTAATTAATTACTATCAAATATTTAGAGTTAGATAATTTGGGTTTTTCCTCTAATATAGTTACTATTTCTGATTCGTAAGACTTTCTTGTATTATTTTTAGTTTTTATTATTCGTGCCTTTCCAATTATACTTATAACTTATAAATCCTAATAGTACTTAAGAATTTCTCTAAGTGAAAATATATTTAGTTAAAACCTATTGCTCTGTTAATTAAAAGAAATTCGCTGATTCAAAATCTCTTTCTAAACTAATTCATAAATATTTCAAATTATGATACTTAAAATCAAAGTTAGAAAGTAAAATGGTAGTATTAACACTATGCTCAGACAGTTAAAGCAATTTTTTTATTTCTTTAAGGGAGAGTTCGAATCTCTCGAAAGTCATTTTTTTAAATGATAATAGAGTTAATTAAGCAATATGAGTATTTTAGTTCAATTTATGATTTATTAAAAATTTAACAATGCTCTGAGAACAAATAATTTTAGTCTTTTATATATTTTTGAATTGAGATATAATTATAAATTAATTATTACAATTAAAATCATTTTTTAAAGCGAAAACATTTGCAGTGTTTAGATAAGCATTCTCACAAAAAATAAGAATGTTTTTTCTTAAAAACGGGCGTGAATAAATAAATAGAATAGAACGTTAAATTTAGCAATCATAGGTGCAATTTGAAAATACATCATCACAAAACGCAGTAAAACTCTGTAAAATAGTGAAACAAGAACAGATAAAATTAACTTCAATAACACTTTTACAACTATAAATGACTCTTTTGTAGGGAAAATACTAGAAAATTATAGATATTCTTTTAAAATTAACTATACAGGCACTAGAGACAGCAGGAATAATAAGAGAAGGATGAGGATGTAGATATTTAATTAGCCTATATTTAAGGGAAATTAATTAAATCTATAAGAGAATTCATTATAATTTATTTATTTTTATTTTTTTAATTAAATATATTTATTCTTAGCGTAAAGTACTTTTTAATTTATTTATCTTAATTATCGTAGTCTAGCTCATCCATTCTTTCTAAATATTTGGCTTTTGACTAGTATATTAGCATGCTTTCTTTAGCAGCAAGTGCATTAAATTTATTTATATATTGTTTGCATTAAAGTATGCTTATTATTAAATAGCGAGAGTATAATCGAAATATCTTAAGATTATAATATTTAAAATATTTAGCATAAATCCTAGATTCAAATTTTTGAAAGGATAATCGATGTTTCTTGCGGTTGCCATTTCTTATATGTTTTAAGAAGAATCTTCATTTGTGTGCATGTCTCCATGACTACCACCGGTCCTCTCACTAATCTTAGTTATCACATAAATTTTAAAGAAAATATGAAATTTCCCACATAAAATATATAAATTATTACTATTGAGATAAAGAAACTCGAAATACATCAATCGCAGTTTCATCATTTTTACATTATTTTTTAATCATACTTGTAATTAACTAATAATTGAATCTTTATATATCATTTTTTTAAAGTTTGGATTTTTTAGCGTTTTGAATACCAAAGTATTCGACTCTCCTTTCTAAGAGTTATTATTTTCGTGTTACCCTTCTTGAGCATTCCCACCGAAATTCAAAAATTGTTTAAGTGAAATTGGATAATAAGCATTTGAATTGTTGCTCTATGAGTTTTGCATCTCTTCTTAGATCCACTTATATAGTTTATTTTTATCCTCCAATTTATTCAGTACTTAATTCACTCCATTGATCTCTTATAGAAATTTCAGTATTTTGAAAGATTTGATGAAATTAATGTGCTGTAGAATCTTAATTATTTCTAAGTGAATTAGTTGAATGTGGCTAATGGTTTTGCTAAATCATGATGCTAAATTCTACTTTTTAAGAGGGATTCTTGATTAGGCTGTTGTTTTGCTTGTAACTATTGAAATTTAGTTATATAATTTGAGTATTTGATATCTCAATCCATTGGTTTTTATTTAAGAGGAATTTTTTAGTCCACTTTTAAAGGCTTAGTGGTTATTTTTTTTATTACTTTTGATGTTTTTTTTAGTTAAAGCTACCATAGGGTTAGACACAAAGTTAAACAAAAGAAAATCATTAAGATAAATTCAAAGTTTTGTATTTCATTGATTTGATTTGATTATCTCTTTTTTATCCTTTTAATTGAATTCTTGAGATTTTAATTTATGTGAATTCTTAGTCTAACCATGTTTAATATTAGTAATTCTTTAATGATTAAAATTATTCGGTTGAAGTTTCTCTGCTATAATTTCATTGTTGAATTATTTTATTTTTGTTTATCACTTAATTAATTAGTTGTAGGAATATTTTATAGACTAATCAAATTAATTAAATTAATTTTATCTCTATTATTTTAGTAAAAATAAGATTATTATTATTATTATTTAAAGCTGCAAGGAAATTAATATTGTATAAAATAAGATAATATTGCATAATTGAGATTCTTAGAAATAAATTTTATAAATAACTTAATTTTGAAGTCTTAACTTTTTTAATCGTTTATGCGACATATTATTGCTTAAATTTATTTAATTAAAATAAATATATTCTTATTATTTTTACATTAAAATCAAAATAACATAATTAAATTGAGAAAAAAATAAATAATTGATTTCTTCTTTAATTATACAAGATTTTTTTTAAATTGCTTAAATCACAACTCCAATAAATAATTTTTAATTTAATTACTTGGAGGTGACTAATATATTTTCAAATAATAATTTAAATTTTAAAGTATCTAAGCATTTATGTTTATCAATACCTCTTCAATATTGCTATTTCTTAACATCATTTTAGCAGCACTGCAATTTGATTAAGCGAGAATATCCTTCATTTTTGTCACTAAGCCCTTCGGGTGTAAATCCAACCTGCTTATGTTTATTAAAGTCAATGTTGAATATGTGTACATTTTGCGTGATTGAATTATTTTAGTTAAACTTTAGTGTTTTCTCATTAGTTTTAGGTAGATTTTATTTCAAAGCATTCAAGATAGTGTTAATGTTTGAAGTATCATGAGTGGTTAAAGTTGATTGTTAAAGATGATCTATGTTGCTTTGAGTGTTGCCAGAAATAATAAAGTTTTAAATGTTTTATCATGTGCTGCCCTAGGCATTTAAACTTACATTATCTTGAGTGTTTTGTGGTTCTAGTTTTGTTCTTAGTCATCATGCGAGGGGAAACTTTTAGTATTTAAATTGAAATGTTGTTTTGAGGTTTGTATAAAGGCAAAATGTTGGTGTTTCTAGTTTCAGTTTTTTATTTGCTTTTTCTTCTTGAATTTGAAACTTCAAGGATGTTTTTGAGAGTCTTACCGTACCTTTTCAACTTATATGACTAGTTCTTACGAAATTTTAGTTATTTTATTAAAATTTCATTAAGAACGATGAGATATACAATACACTTAATTCTAGAATTTTGAGTGAGTAGTATTTGCCAATTATTTACTCTAAATTGACTCGTTTCTTACTGTTTAAGGTCCATTTTAAGTTGTGAGATGAGCTTTTTCAAGCAAATTTAATCTAAAATAGGAGACATAAATGCAAACCTATGTTCTTAAGCTTAGTTATTGATTGATTTATCTGAGAGTCTGGATAGATAGTCTAAACTGATAAAATTGAATTTTGAGGAATAATTATTGTTAGTGTGAAACATGGAACATCTGTTTTAGTTGATTTGATTGGAATCAGAATGCTGTTTTATAATTACTTAATCATCAGAAAATCCACTGCTGCTGTTGTATAATTGATGTTTAATAATAGATTGAAATCATTCATAAGAATTTTATTGGTGAATATTCTTATTTAATTCCTGTTTCTCATTTATCGACAAATTTCCCTAATATATATTAACCCTAAATTATAAATTTATTATCTCAATAACAAAAGGTAGACTAAATAGTAAAAAAATTATATTTTCAAGTTAAACGGTCTATTTCATTAACCTTTTTTTTCCAAATAAAACTTAAACTTGTTTTTTTAACATTAATTTATTAGTTTTATAATTCATCTTAATTTTATCAATTTTTCTTAAACATGAATTTATAAAAGTTGGATTTTTTGGGAAAATCCTAGGACAGTAAATAATGTTGATTATGCTATTATTATTGTTGATTGTACTGTTATTGCTGCTATTATTGTTGTTGTTATTATAGTCAATCACCACACTCTCCTCACTTTTCATTTTTTTTGTTGTTGAGGAAGATATCCTGAAGAGAACTTGAAGATATCTCAATATTTTGATAAAAAACTTGAAGATTACTTAGAAAAAACTAGTTAAATTCTCTAAAATAAAAATGATTTGGAAAAATCGGGAAAAATAAGTGTCAGAATAATGCATGTGTGATTAGTTAATTAGTTGAGTGATTAGTAACATGTGAAATCAATTCGAAATAGTTACAGTTTAATAAGCATTAGTAAATTTGATTAGAATCTAATTTAATTCATTGCATTTTTAATTATTTATAGTAGTCTCTCTATTTTGATTATACTTTCTTAATATTGATATCTGACTAAGATTAGGAATAGGTGAAATTTTAAGACTACACATATCTTTACTTTTATTCATTTGAGATATAGACTGATCATAATTCCAAATTAGTTCTTATATTCAAAAACGTAGTAGAAACTTGTGAGAATTTCATATTTCCAGCTTTTTTTTGAAGTTTGATTTAATAGTCTCTGTTTAAAGTACTGTGAGTTAGAATTCATTGTTGTTATTTTCTTAAGATCCTGACTTTTATTTTATCAAGTTTTATGGCTTATTATTCAACTTAAATTTTTAAACTAGGGACTTTTTTTCTTGCCAAAGCTGGTGTACTTCTTTTTCTATTAAGTGCTCCGTTTGAATTCAAAGGCTTTTTTTTATCAAATTATCTTCGGGGAACTAATATAATAAATCCTTTAAATAAGAGTTTACGTCCAATTTTCATCTTCAGCTAATTTGATTGCATATTTTAACTTATGAACTTATCCCTTTGACTCTTTTAAGCCTTATAGTATAATTCTAAAGTTTGTTATTGCGATTTACAGCTTTAAAATCTTTTCTTACTAAAACCTACTATTTTATATTGTTAAAACTTAAAAAAAAAATTTTCACTAGCCTTATTACTTTTAAGCTTGGAGTGCTGATTTTTCGTTAATGTATTTAGAGACTCATTTTCATTGATTTTTGAATGTTTTAAATTAGTGAAATTTGTTCTTGAAAGAATATTTAATTCGTCATTTTCATTCATGATTTCAAGGGGCCCAGCTTCCATTGAGTCAAAATTCTCAATACTATGTTCCATAGACTGTGAAGAAAATTACTTATATTAATCCTCCATTTCACTCTACTTTACACTCCTTAAAATTTATGTCAGTGAAGATTCTTTTAGGCTTTTAGTCAAACTTAATTGAATTTGACTTATCTAGTTACCTTAAAATTTTAACTAAATATTTTTGGTTAATATTTATAAGCCTACTTACTAATAATCAAAGTAATTCAAGATTATAATAGATTAATTTTGCTAAATTGAAAGCATTAATACCTGGTTCCTTTATAGAGTGTTAAAAATGACCTATCAATTACTAAATTAATTTAAAGATATAATTTATTAACTTTCATTCTTCTTATGCTATCCATTTCGATATAAGGGTTTGACTGCATGTTATTTGCTCTTTTATAATAAGGAGAAGCTGAATCGATTATGACTTCATCATTTAAATCATCGTTTTGTAAATCAATTCTCTCTGATCCAAATTAACCACCTTCTCCATTAATGATCGCTCCTTTTCTGATCGAATTTAATTCAGTGTTTGTAATTGAAGGTAATTAGTGAATTTAATTTTTCTGATAATAGAGTTGTTCTGGTTTTTAATTGTAGTTAGGAATAAATCGTTAGCTTAAAGAGATCAGGATCCTACAGAATCAGTATTTGAAACTGAATTTAATTGTTAGCTTAAGTTACTTGATTCAATCTTGCATAACATTTTGCTTATATTACTGTTGTGGCAATCTGTGCCATCTTGATTATTCGTTAAATTTGAAAAACTTAAGAACATTTGATACTAGATCATTTGGCCCTTACTATTCTCTAGTTTTAATTAGCCATTTTCTATTTTTTGAGAATAATTTGCATATAAGCAAATTTGTTCAATTCTTCATTGGGTGAATAGACGAATTAATTATAGAAGCTTTCAATCTTCTAAGGATTAATAAATCCTTTCTTCATGGCGAACTTTCTCTCCCTCATTCCTAAAAAGACTTTTGCTCTTTTTAAGATTCATTTTAAATCGATTTATGACAAAGGAATTAGTTTAGAGTTCGAAGAATTTAACTATAACTTATTCCTGATTCATTGAGAAACTTATTTTGATAAGTTTGTGCGGCTTTTCCAGAGTTATATTTGCAAGTGGTCTGTTGCTGGTAAAAATAAATATGAAACATTATTTGCACAAAAAAATTAGCCTTTAGTGTCAAGGTTCTTTTTATGATTGCTGAATCTAAAATCCTACTTTACCTCTTTCTCTCTGAATCTGCCTTTTATAAATATAATATCTTTAATTCTGTTTAATGTTTCTTAAAGAACTAATTATTGCTAAGCTTATTATAAAATGAGCATGTGCTTCCATAAGCATTTTTACCTTTTAAAATTTCCATTCGCATTTACAACCTTTGGAGCAATAGCTTATTTTATTAAGCCATAAGTGTTATTTATGTTTGGTGGGACATTAGATTAATGCTAGAGATGATTTCTAGTTCGTTACTGGATAATTTTTTCATTCCATTAAAGCCATGACGATTGGCAAATTTTATTTTTTTGTACTTGTATTATGTGCATTTATAGAATGTTTTATATAAAAATTTATTAGTTTTTATGATATATATATATTATAAGTTAAAGTAAATATATTTGATTTTTCCAACCGTCGGCACTTTCATAAAACTGCCGACGGTTGAGGGCATTTTTTAAATTAATTAATTTTTAATAATTTTATATTAATAAGTTTATACTGTTTCTTTAACTTTATTGTATAGATTTAGGATTCAAAATCATATTAGATTTTACAAATCCTTATTGATTTGTAATAGTCTATAAAGAACTATTTATCTGATATAAAAGTATTAATTTAGGTTTAATCTTCCGTAAAAATATTATTATTTAATGAGAATATATATTTTTAACTATTCTTTATAGATTTAAATAGATCTTAAAGGAATTCTGGTTTCTATCAGGATTTTTGAATCATGATTTCAAAGTATTATTATCAAAAAACCCTATTAATAACAAGTTAAAACTTTAGAAAAATACATTATATTGCAAAATCGCAGCAACCGTCGGCACTTTTATTAAACTGCCGACGGTTGAGAAAATATTAAAATTAAGTTAGTATTATGAACATTAGAAATAATGGAGGAAAGACTATAAGATTACAGTTTAAACTAATATCAGCATTCATAAGTTTCAATTCCATTTACAATTTTCACTTCCTGGTAGATCTAAAGTAAGTCTTTAAGGAATTTTACAGTATTTAATGTGTATGTATTAAATAAGAAAATGTGGATAAGGCCACAACCTTCTAGAAACTGAAGGCACCCTTATATTTCTTTTTAGATTTTTATTAATTCTATTTAAAACTTACAATTTTAGCAGGAAGCAAAACTGATGATTAATTAAAGATTATAACAACTTTGCAATCGTCATGGACTTTACATATTATATAATTTCTTTATTTGATGTCAAAATTTAAGATAAGTCTATGTTTGCTATCTAAAAGTTTTATGACTTTTTTATATTATTAAAATCTATCGTTTTATTCAAACTGAAAGATTGATGATGGTTTTTATTTTCTAAGAGTACTCCAGACTTATAATAGATTTTTATTTATAAGTTATATATCTTGTTTAGGTTCATTCATATGTTTTATTTGGTATATATGACTTTTTCTGTTCGTTTAATATATCTTAGATATGATTAAAATCTTAAGACATTTAGAAACTATTCTTGCGATTAGCAATTTGTAGGAAATTATAAAATATGTCGCCCTATGATCTTATGTGAGCTCTAAAAGTCATAGCGTGCTTCAGAGTTTAGCTCAATGTAACCAAATCTGCACTTCTTGAGTTGATAATTTTCAATTGATTCCTACTTTTTGAATACTGAAACAGATCTATCAACATTCGATCCAGGAACTAAAGATAAACTGCTTTATTACAGATCAGGTCCATATTCCCAATTATTTCCTACAGTTTTGTTTATAATCTGCGATGATCTTAGCTCAAGTCACTTCTTTGAGATTTTATTTTCTAATATGCGCTAATTTTTTCTAATATATTCCTCGTATACT
This sequence comes from Oxytricha trifallax, assembly GCA_000711775.1. Classification (NCBI taxonomy): domain Eukaryota; phylum Ciliophora; class Spirotrichea; order Sporadotrichida; family Oxytrichidae; genus Oxytricha; species Oxytricha trifallax. The sequence continues at coordinate 53,099 of ARYC01002230.1, forward strand.
GGTTACCATATCTTGCTTAAACTCATGTAAAATCTAAATTTAAATCTTTGAAACACCACTGTCATTTTCTTCTTGCAGTAATCTTTCAAGAAAATCTTATCTCTAGTAATTATCAAAATTTGCAAGATCAATATTCATAATCGCTGGATCAGAAAGCTCAAGTTCTTATTCTAACATTAGTTTTTAATTTGGGAGCTATTTCATTATAAGTTATTTATTGTATTAACGATACATTTGTCCGATATTCAATTTTACAGGCAATAAATATTCAATGATAAATTAAAGTTCTTACATTTTGAAGATTAAAGAATGACTTAGCAAGCAACTTATTCTACTCTTTCTTAAGCTTCTTGAATGAATAGTCAATCACCTCCAAGTTAGTTTGGATAACACTTTGAGGTGTAGTTCATTTAAGTTTCTTCAAAAAATTGAGAATGCTTTGAGTTTTGACAAGTTTCTCCATAAATTATCTATTCCCTCACTCAAATTAGCTCAAATATTTATCGAAATCAATCACATCATTGCTGGAAAATTTATCATAAACTAAAAAATATATGCAAATGAAATATCTTCCCTTACATTAATTATTCTTTTTTTTGGTGAAAAATTGCCTTCCTCGTCTAGATTCTTAATGTAGCCAATATAATTATTTATAGAAAACAAGAAAAAGTTGAAGAAACTATGTTTATCTCTAATTTAGGCATTAGCCCAATAATACTCTTTTAAAATTATGTAAAATTCTATATTTCATATAAATCCAAATTGAAAATTAAGAGATTGACTTCTAATTGAAGCTAGACCAGTAAGATTATTTATACGATCAGTTTATTACCAATAATTTTGAAGATTAACCTAACTTACCTTCACAAAACACCAATCCGTTTCATAAGTGGAGCATATTAGATTAAGAAATAGATAAATTAATTAAACACTGGCGAGTAGAGCACAAAGGTAGTAAAGCTTATAATAGTGAGATATCTATTTTTTAGAAAGATGGATTAGGGAAAAGCATTAATAACATCAACACCAAATTATAACATAATTTTGGTCTGAATAAAAGCAGAAGATAGAGGGGTTATAGTTAAGTTTGGGCTCTTGGACGAAGTTGACGGAAATCCAAATATCAAAGCATGAAACTTTCTGATTATCTATATGGCTTAAGCCCCAATATTAATTTCCTTACAGCTTTAAATAATAATATTAGTTTATTTGATTAAAGTTTAATTGAATAGCAGCCTCTCATTAAAATTAGGCAGAATATTAATCATAATAGAACTAACCAGTGGCACTCTAGGAAAAATAATAAAGACTCAAGACAATAGTCATTACTTATTTCCTCAGTTAATCTATAAAATCAAAAGAAGTTTGCTAAAAAGATATCATACTTTATTTTAGTCAGGGAGCTCTCAGGTTTATTAGCAGGGAAAAATAAACCGGCATAACATAATTTAAGAATAAAGTAAGAAAATCTACAAAAGAGACATCATTTCAATCAGCAATAACAACTAAGACGAGAGATGACTACTTGCTTCACCTTTTAAGCAAACGAGAATGTGCAATATGCTCGTAGGGATTTTAACTAAGAAGCTTTCTCTATAATAAATAGTCATATAGAAAGCATCGATAATGATCCACACACAATAAAGAGTGAAAATTTAAATATTGTAGGAATACATTCAAATATGGAAAATTATTTATATTTTAATTATTAATTTATCAAATTCGTGGCAGTTAAAGTTGGCCAATTTAAACGATCTTGGGCTCATTCGATAGAGAATTCAATATTAGCAGGACTTTATTATTGGCGGTATTATTTTATCGCATTCCTGGAGCGAGATAACTTCACTTTAATTGGACACCTCAAAATGTATTAAATTATACCCTCACATTAAAGTGAAGTTATCTCGTTCCAGTTATGCGATAAAATATTACCGCCAATAATAAAGTCCTGTTAATTTTGAATTCTCTATCTAATAAGCCCAAGATCGTTTAAATTGGCCAACTTTAACTGCCACGATTTTGATTTATTATTAATTTAATTACATTTAATTTTCCAAATTTGAATGTATTCCTACAGTAGTAGCCACGAAAAAATGCATAATAGTCCTTAAAAGCTTAGAGGTGTGGACAGTACTTAGTTTAGTCTTTAGGGCAGGAGTCCTTTATATTTATGAAAAATAAGTGGAAAAGTTTAATTTGAAATGAAAATGCACTCAAAATATAAGTATTAGTTTAGACAATTATAGAAATGGAATCCAGAAACAGCTTTGTCATCTTTCCAGTATCCTTCATACCTTGAACCATCTGGCCACACTTACTTTGTTATTCCCATTTTTTCCCCAGTGTAATTTGAATTCTCGGTCTACTGACGTCGCAACTCCTGCAGGTAAGTATTGCTGAAATATAAAAATTTTAGATATGATTTTGTAACTTACAAATTTTAGTGAAAACCGTCATCTTCGCCAACACAATCTTAAGACTTCATTTTATTATAATATATAATCAATTTATTTAATCAATTTCCTATTATAAATTATCATTATAGAGAAAAATTAAATTAGTAGCCTTGTGCAAATAATTTAGGATCAAATGACTAATATGAGATTACTCCATTAAGAATGCATTTAGTAAATATTCTTTTATTATAGGAAATATAAAAGAACAATCAAGATTTCCTTATAATAATATATTTAAATGTTTAAAAATGGCTGAGAGTTGTAAGAAATAATTTAATTATAAAATTTCGAGGTAGGCTTTGGTTAAATTAAATTAGTAATAGTTTGATTAATATTTTTAATTTTATAAATTAATTTAACATTTCATTTTGTAGAAATGACATTTTTTATTACAGAATGTAAGCATGATAAAATATTTCTATTTTTAGGTCTAAAATAATAACATAAGTATCCAATGAAATTATATCTATAAGTTTGCTATTATCATATAGAGGTCAAAATAAGTTTAGATTTTATTTATATTTTATTTGAGAGTAAATTGCATTATGCATTAAGAAACCTCTCTCTATTTCTATAAAATGAAATCTTAAATTAGTTTTATGAAATTAAAAATATTAATCAAACTATTTCTAATTACTATTTTATTTAATTTATGCAATCCCAACCTCGAAATTTTATAATTAAGTTATTTTTACTAATTCTAGTTCAGCAGACGAGTCTCATCAGTACTAGTTTCATGTGAAAAAGAGACTTAAGCATGAGGGAAAAAAGAAGATGAATAAAAACAAAATTATATCAATATTGATGACGAATACACATAGTAACTCTAGAACTTATCTCATAATCAACAAAATCATTAAAAAGACATTCTCAAAATGAATTTGAAGATATGAATGAATAATAGTTATAATTCAATATGAATTCTTATTTGAAGATGCTGACATTCAAATGACGATGAAGATAAATTTACTTCTATATATAAATTTTTCAAAAATCTGAGGCAGCTATAACTTCTCTGATAGTAACAGTAATAGTACTAAAGTCAAAATCTAAAATAGCAAAAAGAGTAATTGTAACTTGAATAATAGAACACCATAAAATAGTAGAAGTAATATGAAGTTGAATATAAATAATTAGGTAGAATTTTATTGACTTAAAATTTAATACAGCTGAAACATTTTTATTTAGATTTACAGCTCTATATCAGATAATTAGTTTCATTTTTACAGTCTACATACAATTTTAAGTTTGCGATTTGAATTTAAATTCATAACTTTCAATAAATTAATCTTTTACTTGCTCTAATATTGTTGACTGAGCCCTTTATTAGAAACAAAGCTCAGTAAATCAACGAAGTAGCGATATAGCGCAGCTGACAGCTCGTTAGTATCATAATCTTAAGGTCGTGAGGTCGATCCTCACATTTTTCACAGCTTATTTTCCTTGCTAATAATTAATATTTTATAAGTACTTTACTACTAATAAATTGCTAAGACTAAAGTTCATTATATACAAAATTTAATTATTAAAGCAAGACATAAAGCTAATCATATTGATGGAAAAGATATTCTACTAAGGAATAAAATATTTTATTGCATGTAAGAAACAATTTTGTAAAATGATAAAAGGAAACATAGACTAATGTATTTATAGGGATATTGATTGGGAATAAAACTATTATACTATAGTTTATATTTAAGTTTTATTTTAACAATGATTAGCAATAATATATTTCGCTGGGTTTGAATTCTACTTTAGAGGGTTTTACAAGCTATGAACTGCAATTAATTCGTCATATTCTTCTACTTCGACGATATCTTGACCTTATCTAATTTCAACAAGGATCGCGTCTTCAGCAGCCTTGAAGGACTGGGTAAGACCGGTTTGGAGAGCTTAGTTGGTGACTCATCTGTCAGACTTGGCCATTCTATCAGCCTTACAAGTGGCTTTAACATTATAGCAAACTCCAAAATAATTCAATCAATAAAAAGATATATAATAAAAATCCAAATTAATAATGCAGAAGGAATATTTTTAAATTTTTAATTATGGAGTTGTAAGTAATATAAAAACTAATACTTTAATCTAATCTAAAATTATAAAATTTAAGATTAAATATGAAATAAATGAAGATAAAATTATTGTTCTTATTATATTTAATTATTATTTTTTGCAATAGGAGAGCTTAGCGTTGTGTCTATCAGTCTCAGCCTTCTCAACAGCAGCTTGTCTGATGGTGTGAGTTAAGTCTGTGCATAAGACCTCTGTTCTAACTGTTGATGATTCTAGCAAGATCAGCGCAGGTCGTAACATTACTTTTATAAACGTATCCGTTCTTCTTGATTCCCTTGGTTCTGTAGTTACCGAAGATGTTTTTCAAGGCCTTGATGTCATCCTTGGTCCAGATGATGAATCTACTGAGGTTACCATCTTGGGAGAGTGAGAGGATGTTAAATCTGTGGACGTTAACAGTATCAATATCTGGGAAATTTCTCCAGAAGAATAGACAGCGAGTGGACCCTCCTTGAGAACGAATCTTGAGCTTCTCATTTTACCTTGTCCATTTCTGACTTTCTTGGAGTTTCTTGATCTCTTGGTGTCTTCGCTAGCACCGAATTTGATAGGGGTTGAGAGGAGTGTCTTGGTGATCACAGCGTCTAAGTTCTGAACAACGAGTGGGAGCTATGGGGCTTGGTTGGCGTTGGCTGTTACTTCTGGCCATAACGAGTGGGATAACATCTGATGTAGCAATATTTGAAGCGACGGCTTGTTTTCTATGGTTGAGATTGATCTTTTTGTGCCATCTTATGTATGCCTTGAGTGGGACAAACATTCATTGTTTTTATTAACACATGAAAAGTATTAACACATGAAAAGGTTTTAATCCATCTTAATACCTCGTAAAACATGCAATTATTAATTTATAATTCTACCACCTCTGCATTAATTACCGAAATCACCTTAAACCTGATCTTGAGGTACCTGAACCACCGATTCTTGTGATTCTGCAACGGCTCTACCAGTTCCTCATGACTCAGTGGTGTAATCAATACCGGCCTTGGTATTAACTCCATGAGTTTAACTTCTGTTCTTGCTTATTTGTTGGTGTAAACGAAGTGCACGATATCGTCTCTGATTAGGGCGGTGAAAACAGCCGGCATTGGGATGCTGTTAAAAGCGTTGTCTGAGCCGTCCCTAGAGTATTCGAAAACAGTGAGTCTTGAGGATATATTAGATACTGCAAATTTATAATAATTATGAATTTATCTTTCAATATATATCACGAATTTTATTCCTTTACCTTTGTTATCATGGAAGCATTTTGCGAAAGAAATAATGAAATTCTTTAATCAATATACACTTTTAGCTTAAATCAGTAAAAGATGTTTTAATACATTATCACTGTATCTTATATAGCTAAATATAATTCTTTAAAAAAGTTAGTATATTATTTACTATAAGATAAGAATAATAATCAATAATATTAATTATATTAAAACTATTATGGAAAGCTGTATTATAAAATAGTTATTTAAAAATATTATTACACTTGTTGCTATTTGTTTCTATCCTTGTATAAATTTATTAATAAACTTATTTTATTTTCTTAAATTATTTTATTTAATAGGTATGATTATAACTAAAGTATTTAAATATATTATTTGATACATCTTTGCTTTAATATTTAGAATAAAATCATATATATATATATATATATATATTTATACAGTTTGTTTGCTCGATAGGAAGAAATAGATATTTCTTTACAATAGTTTTTCTTAGATAATGCATTTTCCTACAATTAATAATTTAATTCTTTGACTTTTTCTTAATCTAGTTTTAATTCAATAAATGAAATTAACATATTTTTTTACTATATCTACTATTTTAGCAATAGTAAGTTGACTTATATTGATGAAATTAAACTTATTATAGTAAACTTATAGTAAAATCTAAACATGGAGGACATTTAACTAGATTAACGCACTTATGGTTTTATGAAAAGCGATGATATGAATACCTAAAAAAACATTCTATATCAAAACACTGGAATTTCGGTGGTTTCCTTGATCTAGCCACTATCCTCATAAAACTCTGGTAAGTTTAATTTACCATTAAACTCTTTTAAATCTGGTTGTTTTCTGAATTTTGACTTCAAGTTTTAAGTAATCTAATGACTCAAATTTTTTAATTTACAGACAACTGTTCCAACATTAAAATTATTAGGTATCTTATAAGCCCCTTTGAACATGAACCCTCCTCAATAAAGCGGCCTTGACATTCTATAGTTTCCAGAAACAAAAACTGGAATAAAACTCAAGCAAATGTTTCTGCTGAAAAAGTCAGTTTAAAATGTAAAAAAATATCAGAAAAGTTGCTTCACTAACGATTGAGGAGATATCCTTAGTGCATGTCTGTTATGAATTGATCAATAGCATTGATTTTCAGAATGGTACTCATCAGACAAATGCTCTCTTCAATTACTGAAATAAGTCATTAAAATTAAATTATGTAAAATATAAATGAATAAAATCTATTTTTAAAATTAATTCAACATCATAGAGAAAATCCTCAATTAAATGAAAGACATAGATTAAGTGATATTTGAGATTCTATTTATTTGATAAAAATAAAAGGTTAGAAATGAATAATCGATTCAAAATAAACTTATATCATGTACAATTCAATCAAAAATTTTTGAATTTAAAATAATATTTTAAAATGGTTAAATTCGACAGAAGAGGTAGCAGAGATGGTTGGTAGTAGAGGCAGATTAGGTGGTCAAAGGTATGTTCTTATAGCAGACTCTCAATTTTTAAGGATAGATTCGTAGGAGGCGGCAGCTTTAAGAGTGACAGTCTATCATTTAACTTAAATTAGAGAAGAAGAGGTGGCTCAGACAGAGGTGGCAGAGGAAGCTGCAGATTTGGCGGTCAAAAAGCCATCAGTGTTGGCAAAGATACTAGAAAGCTGATGACATAAGAGGTAGTCGTATTGGGGGATAGAGATGAAAATGCGGCTTCTGATGTGGGAACGGTGATTGAAGATGTGGTCACAGAGGCGGCAGAGGTCGGCGTAAATATGCTGGCGCATTTAACAAGGAAATCAATTCATACTGGGCGAAGGTTGACTTCAAGGAGCAAGCTAAACTAGATCTTGATAAAAAAACTTGAAGAGTATAGGCAAAAGGCTCAAGCTGAAGCAAATCAATAAGAAGGAATTTTTTCCTAACTCCATCCGCTTTACCTAATAATTCTATGAAAAAGTTAGTCTAAATATAAGTGTTTATTAATTTTGATTTTCATGGTAAGCATATTATTCTTGCTTTAACTCATGCTTTTAGATAACTAATTTTGCTTAAATCCTTGATCAACTAAAATCTGTCTCATTCACTTCCCAAAATCAATATAAAACTAAAGCACAACACCTATAACAAACTGTAAAATATAAGCAAATCCCTATAAAGCGATCTTAAGATACGAGCAGACATCTTTGAAATGATGGAATCATCTATTTTAAATGAAAAAGGTGAGAGATCATGATAAGTAGAGTCTGTAAAGACTATACCTTACTTTACTATAATGTCCATAAACTTGATTTTTTTAAATAATTATTGATTATTACTAACATTCTATATACAAATAAACACTAAAAGCCTTTAAATTTTTCTCTCATTTATCACAATAATTATTTTCTTTTCACCTGTAAGCTTTGAGCTGATATCCCTCAATGATTGCCATGACTCTGGCAAGAAAGGCTCATGATAAAAAGGGCTTTAGTTCCCTCCTTGAATCTATGTTCAAATATAACTGTGAATTTCAACACTTCAGGGTTGATGACTTCCGGTAGACACTATTCTTGTATCTTGAGTTCATTTTCTTCAAGAATTCTCTTGTCAAGACTTGAGAGATCATATCTGAGGTGATATCCTTAGTTAGCAGTTCATAAAGCTTGCATCTGATTTCTCTGAGTTACTTGGGACATTGTTCCATCACCACCAACTTTGCAATATCACGAATGTTGGTTTAATATTCGGGGACTGGAACATAAATTTTATCACTTAGCTTTTTTTCTTAACTTAACATATTGAAGCATCATAACTGCACGTCTTAAATTTCTGCGATAGTTGCAGATTGAGAAAGCTAATTTCTTGGGAAGATCGAAATTTTTATTTCTATCAATTTGATCCAGAACGCCAACAATTTTCTAAGCATTTGGCGCTGGTACTCTCACTTATAAAAGCATCTTGATCTCATTAGCGAGATGAATTTCGACAAATTTTCACAATTAGCAATAATTCTTTAGTAAGACATGCATGCTTCCATATTTCTGCTCAAAGCTGCTTGAGCTTCTCTAGTAAGATTGTCCAGTTTATGTATAACTACAACTTTGAAAGACTTTTAAGCATTCTCTCTTTTATTTTCTGATTAGAAAATCTGCCATTTTTTAAATATTTATATTATAACAATATTTTGAGTCCTTTGCTTACTTCGGAAAACTTAGCAACGCGTTGCTTAGTTATCAAAACTTTGCAACGCATTTATATATTAATTTTACTTAAGTTCTTACAATAAAATACATAGTATAAATCATCATTTTATAAGTGTTTTAAGTCTAATATTACTATCACTAATTCTGACTTTTGTTCAGTATATTACTCTATTAAAAAGAATACAGTGATTCTTATTTGGCTATTATATTTTATAATTAACCTCACGTTTTATATATTTTAATTTCTTTATAGATTTATAATACCTAAAGAATTTTAGAAGCATATTCTAAGCATATCATTAAATAAAAAATTGAGGATATAAAATTGTTATAATCCTGATTAATGAATCTATAATAATACAAAATAGAATCTTATAATTATATTCAGAATTAACAAAACTCTAAATGGATCAATTTGAATCCTGAATTATATATTCATATTTTCTAGCAATATTATATATAAAAATTTATAAGATATAGCAATTAATATGATGATAAAAAGGACTTTAAGGACCTTTGCTGTTTTACAAAAATTAATTTATATTAGTAACTATATAATCAGTTGATACTACAAACTCTGTATTTTATTTCAAATTTCTAACAATCCTAATGTTAGTGTTTGCCTATGTTTATATATTAAAATTATCAAGGCATGTCTATTATTCATTAAAATTTTCTCTAATATAACATTTTTACCCAGAATCTAAAAGTGGGATTAGTATCAAGTTATTGAAATCCAATAACTTCTTTGATTAGTTTTTGCACAATTACTCTATCTTGGTTATTAGCATCGCTTGGTGTAACTTTGATATGATAATTACTTGAAAAAAACATCAAATTCAAAAACTGTAGAGCAAGTAGCACTAGCTTTGATTTCTTTATGCTCACTTTTGATATTGTGCACTGAATTGTTCTTGCAGAGCTCTTATAGCAGGCATTAGTGAAAGTACGCTTTCCGACACTGTAGGGACCATAGAACAGTATTTAAGGGAAATCATCACTTTAAGCAAGCTAAAACCAAATTTTATAAATCTGAAAATGAATAGCTTTTGCGTGATCGATGCAAAGTGATACTTTTCTACCCAGAGTCTTTGTTCAGAGTGCATTTTTTAATTTTATAGTTTGTGTGGGAAATTTAGTTAATAATTTTTCTGCCAAATTTAACTTTCAGTTGACTTAAGATGCTATCATAAAATTAAATATTCAAGATTTAAATAAATAAAAGAAAGATTCACTTATAACATTTTCATAATCATAATAATCTTCTTCATCTCTGTTCTCAATTTTATTAACAATTTTCATTGAAACATTCTTAAAATCAGGTACTTCTGAGTTTTCCAATATCACCATCATTCCTTGAAGTATTAAGACCTCTTGTCTGACCACTCTATTTTATCCAAAGTTTTTTCAATTCAAAATCATGAAATCTAGCAATGATATCAGCCAGTATCTGGTTAACTTTCTGCTATTTCTCTTATAACTTCATTTTAGAGAAAATCTTAAGCCATCACTTTATAGAAGAAAGATTAACCAAAATCGCCACTTTTAACTTCCAGGTAAATTTCAGCTATGTCTAATGAGGTGTCAATTTTCAAGAATTTCTTCTTATATCTCAGAAATTTCTTACTATTTTAATTAGTTTATTATTTATTAGTTAATCAAAGATTACAACATAAAACTTTGATTTTTGTCATTCAGTTTTGAAATAAATTAAAAAATTTGAAAAAATTAAAATATGAATTATAAATTTCATTATTATTTGCATAATATAAAATTTTAGTAGTTCAATGATATGCTAATTTTCTCATTTATTTAAAGATAAAGCATCTTTTGCAAATTTTATCTAATTTCCTTATATTTTTGTTAAATAATAGTTATTTCTTATCTTATCTTATTAAGTAAAATATCACAGTATGATTAATCATATGCTTTCATTCCATTTCAGTTTTAATTGTAATTTCTTGGTTAATAACTGAAATATTATCGGATTTAGTGATCTGATTATTCAATAACAGAATCTCCTGAGTTTTTATGAAATTATTGTTGAAAACTACAATAGACTATAAATAAATCATGCCACATTAAATTTTTATAGATTTTTATCTCTTTATGACTTCTTTTAAATCCTAAGATTCATGATGTTTAATTTTTTGATTTTTTGTTCCAGCTGTTATCATTAGATTCTGAGACTTAACTTGGATTGATCTTATATTTGCAGCTGTTACTTCTAATATTAAGTGAGTATAATCAAAATGTGGAGACTTTTAGATTAAAATCAAAAATGCAAACTAGTTGAAATATGATCAGAGCAAATTTGATTAATATGATTCAAACAGCCATTAGTTTAAATGCTTTTTATAAATTTATTTATTATGCTTTAATTAATAAATCAAACGTGAAAAAATGGAATTTTTGTTTATTTTAAGTTTTCCAATTCATTTCTATTTTAGGGCAGTGACTATATACTCTCTTCTGATCACTTTCATTGCAATCTTTTTCTTAAGTACATTTTGTGAAAAAAATTTAGATATCTTTAGGATATCTTCCTTGAGCTATCTTCAGGGTATCTTCCTAAAAAAAAATTAAAAAAATAAAAATTTACAGCAATAAATGCAGTAGTAGCAACAACAATAGTAATAACAATAGAATCAATAGTAATAGCAATAAAATCAACAATATTTATTGAGCTGGGATTTTACCCAAAAAATCCAGTTTTATTAAATTTCTCAGTTTTTAGAGCTAAAGATGAAGATGAAGAAAATAGTGAAGATGACTAATATAGTAATTATCTGTGATTTCTAATTTTTTGAAATTCTCTAGAATTTCAGTAGCTCAATAAATATTGTTGATTTTATTGCTATTACTATTGATTCTATTGTTATTACTATTGTTGTTGCTACTATTGCATTTATTGCTGTAAATTTTTATTTTTTTATTTTTTTTTAGGAAGATATCCTGAAGATAGATCAAGGAAGATATCCTGAAGATATCTAATTTTTACTCACAAAATGTACTTAAGAAAAAGTTGCAATGAAAGTGATAAGAAAAGATTATAGAGACATGCCCTAAAATAGAAATGAATTGGAAAACTTAAAATAAACAAAAATTCCATTTCAACACGTTTGATTTATAAATTAAAGCATAATAAATAAATTTATAAAAAGCATTTAAACTAATGGCTGTTTGAATCATATTAATCAAATTTGCTCTGATCATATTTCAACTAGTTTGCATTTTTGATTTTAATCTAAAAGTCTCCACATTTTGATTATACTCGCTTAATAAATACTTTGATTGACTTATTGAGAGATATCTATGATGGTTTCCAAGAAGTAGTTCAATAAATTTCTTTGCCTTTTTTGTTTGAAACTCTACTGGTTCTTTTTACAATGACTTAGAAAGCTCAATCTTTTACCCAATCCATCGCCTAAATGAAAAAGAAAACTAAATCGTTACAGAGATAAATTCAGAAAATTATAATATGCTATTAATATAGGTAAAGTCTTACTTTAGCTATCTGGGATAGATTTCATACTCCTAAATAACTGGATTTAATATTTATAATCTAAGAAAGATTTTTGATAATTTATAAAATTAACTTAGTAAAATAATAAATTAAGAATTATATTGATAATCTAAAATGCAACTCATTTAAATTTGTGTTTTTTATATAACTAATTGCAACCCAGAGTTGTATGACAAATCATATTATATTAATAAATTTGAATAAATGAAAGAATTAGGTTAAGTAAATAAAGTATTACCAGTATAATTAATTAACTCAGAATATGAAGAAATAATTTTGAATATTCAAAATAATAATAATTTTTTTATAGAATCTATACTTAATTATTAACTTTAAGCCCCAAATACTTATTAAGTTAAAAATATTTAGAAATTTTCTAGGTCATATATTCGTTTAGACTCTTTTCCTCCAGTATATCCAGCATTTGGGAAAATTTAACATCGAAAAACTAGTTGCTTATTATATATTCCAACATGGTTAGGTAATTGATCTACTTATACAACGCTTTCGCTCACTTTTCTTCATCACCCAATTAGAACCCTACTTCTACTTAGCTTCATCAACACTTGTTTTGACATCATTTGGCGATTGTACACCAGACTTATTTAAAACCCTTAAATGAGTTTTATATCTGTTTTTATTGATGAGGGTAATGTTGGGGATTATGATTTGTTTGTGTCCGGGATCATCATTTTCACTCTAGTTATTAAATTATTAAAGTGTTTTATGATCACCTTTTTTATACTCAACTTGTATGTTTTTTATCTGCATAAAATTTTATAGCATTTCTATTAAAAAAAGATATGTTTAACTTACATTTCTTTCTAATTAACATTTTAAAAAAGTTATTACTTTAACTTATTGTTTTTTATTAAGTTAGAAATTTACGTCATTTCAAATATTTGGGATTTTTACACAAATATTTTTCAAACTTTTATCATATACCATTTTTATATTTTATTCAGTATTTTAATTTCGTTTATATTGCATTCTTTATTAACATATTTTTGCTCAATTTTAAAAAGTTTGGTAACTTAAGTAAAATTTTAATAAGATTTATAAATAAAATGAGTCAGTTTTAGGTGTATATAGATTTTAATATTTAGTTTTAAAATTGTTATTAATTGAGATCAATCTTAAAATTTTGTAATTCTAATGTCATTAAAATTTTTGATATCTATTAAATATGTGCATATTATTGGAAATCAACCTAGAAAAGATACATGGAGAAAGTTTGAAAAAAATATAATAAGTTTCAGAGATGAATATCAGTTTTAACCTATTAAATTTCATTAAATATTAATTACTAATTTAGTTTAATTTTAATTTGTACCAATTTAATAAGACCATAACTTAATTAGTACTAAGTTTTTAATGAATGAGGCTTTAATGCAAAGTTTCTATTTGGTTATAAAATTAAATAGTACTATATACTAAATATTTAAGAATATTTAAGGGAGGATCTATATCGGTGCAAAATATTTTAGAAATCCTAAATCAGTGCAAATTTTTTTCACAAAAAACGTCAACATCATAAGTCGATGCATGATAAGTTTTTACCATTATTGTTATATTTGATCATCCCGCCCAGCATAAAAAGTATCATTATTTATAGAAATTTACTTCTCCGAACTCCTTTATGATATTTCGATGATATAACACTTATATTTGTATTAAATAATCATATTATTATTACAAAAATATTTTTTTCTCAGGGACAGATATTTAATATAAATAAAATATTTTCTCTTGATAAAAATCTAATAAGTCAAATTAAGAATAAGATTGTGTTTTTAAGAACAAAATTATTACTGGCTGAAATTAATGTGATTACTCGCATAAAATCATATTCATTTATCGTGATTTGTTTATTTGATAGACATTTAATCGACAAATGAATTTTATAATTATGCCAGACATCTCATTAAGATATTATTATTGTTAACTCTCTAAAATAATTTAAATAAATTAATATATATTATTATTAGATATGTAAATATGTATCGCATTTTGAAAATATTAAATGAATGTAATTTATCTTTTTAATAGTCATAATATAATTTCATTATAGTATTAAAATTTATAAAATAAACACAATTTTATTAATTTACAAATTAAAAGTGGCAGCACTAAAGATAACAAATACTATAATTGGAAATATAACATAAAATAGTTAATTTAAAAATATCCTTAGTTTTATAAAATTTATATATCTTTAGATTATATTTAATTTAGATATTAAATTCCCCATTATTTACATTTAAAATTCAAAATAAATCTCATTTAAGTTTATATTTGATATTTTAATTTCAGTAATATTAAAACTACTCGATAAAAAGTTTAATAAATTGAAATAGTCTTAACTAATTTTAATTATACCAAATTGATTTGAATGTAAAGTTTGCCTGGAATAGAATGGAGTTACAATTAATTTTCATATTAAAAACTATACTCGATAATATATAAATAAAAAAATTTGGAGAAATAAAAAATGCAAATTTAAAAGGCAGATAGAGAAAGAGAGGGTTTTTAATAAAATTATTATGGTATATGCAGCATTTATTTTTGTGAATTTGGTTTTATGTTTTTGCTAATTTGTTATGTCATTCACAAGTTTCTAAGACCTATTATTCTCTTCAGACAGATTAGTCAGCAATTATTTAAACGAGCTTTCATAAATGAAGTCCTCATTCTGAATCAATAGAAGATTTTAGTAGTCATGTATTTCATCTGGGATTAGCTTAATCACACCTCCAGCGATTCCGGCAATGAAAATTGAAGAACTCTCATCAATGCCTTGGTGAATGTTTTGGCAATCTTATCAACGTTGCAGGTGGCAATGATTTGAGTCAAATCATCAGTGATCATTGTGAGAATGAGAATAACCTTTGCGAGCTGGCTTGGATTCTAGATCTTGAGCAATCATATGAGTGATTCGTGAATTCTTCTCATTTCAGTTAGAAAAGCTTACAACTACTAATAAAGTCGTAATGAGCTAATCGAAAATCGTTTAGTCAACTCCTCTTCTACTAAGTGGAATTCAATCCTTAGACTAAAGGAAATCGGCAAGGGTTAGACAGAATGCGCAGTTTCATTACCGAAATATTTCAATCCTCTCGTTTGTATCAATGATATGATTGAATGCAAGAATTGGGGTACTCATGGCGATGTAGCAGTCTGATTCGAGACCTGGAGCAAATTGAACGCTAGTAGGGAACCAGTCATGAGAGCAGTCAAATCATCACCATTGTTGATGGGTGGCATCACGTCTGGCCAACTTGCATGTTTTTAGTCTATGATTTCAAAGCTGTGATGAGCAAAAGTGAATCTGTTGGCAATGAGTTCACGATCGTAAACAGAAACAAGTGCGAGGCTTCCGAGAAGTGCGATAAAATTAGCTAATGATTTCTACATTTTTATTTTATTAATCATAATATACTAGAGTAGATATATTCTAATTTTATTATTTTTTATAAATTTGAAAGCTATCTAATCTGACACATCTGATCTAAATATAAATTTATTTTAACAACCACCCTATCTCCAATGATTTTATTCTTTAAAAAAATTAATTTAATGTTATTATTAATTCAATACTATTAAATCTAGAAATACGTTGAAGTAAAAATAGGAAAAAATAATATATAAATTTTTTAATTTAATACTAGAATTTACTCTAAATTTCTTAAAATATTATTTAAAAGATAGTAGAAATCTCAGCACTTAAACTTTTATGTTTGTAAAAATAGTGTGTATTAGTGGGATATTTTTGAGAGTATAGTTTTCTAATCTTTTGAAGTTATAAAATGCTCCATTCCTATAAAAACTTAGCCAACTCTCGACTTTACTTTCATCTACTGAATAGAAGGAGTAACAATCTTAATATATAATAGAGAATTTAATATGTTTGATAAAGCAAGAATACGGAAATTATTTACAGGGAATATTTTGATTAATTATAGTTTAACAAACAAAATGATATTTTATATAATTTAAACTGAGTTTAATTTAAATATGTAAAATATAAATTTAAAACTTTAAATTGTGTGCATTCAAAGTATTTCAAAATTAAGATAAATCTAAATGATTAATAAGAATATAAAATTATATCTTTCTTTAAGTATATATTAAAAATTAAACTTTTAATTCTATTTCACTTCTTTAATATTTTTGCATTTTTAATACTTTAATATTGCTTTATATTGCTTGAGCAAATTTTTTGGATAATTTTCTCAGCATAAACAAAAATAAAACGTCCAATCTTATTTTGTATTCAGAGTAAACATAATGGATATTATTTTTTATTTATCGACATTATCTATAATTACATTAAAAAATTATTAGACTTTTAACTAATTTAATATGATATTTAAAAAATATTAAAAAAATAAACTTATAAGAAGCTTGATTTATAATAATTAAGATTATTTCATTTGGTATATAGATTAAAATTCTTTAATTATGTATATAATTATTTATTAGTACTTATAATACTTCATTTTAAAAAACAAAGAAAGAATTAATAATTGACTATCATTTACATATAAAATTTATTTAAATTAAAAAGAGCTTAAAAGATAATCATGATATTTTTTGTAAAAAATAAAAGAAATTTAGAAATTAATTCATAATTATATAAAATGTAAAAATGTTGAAGATGGAGTCGCTGTTTCATTCACAATTAATGTAAGTTACAAAAAAACATTTCTAAATTATTCTTTAAAAGGTATCACTCTTGGAAAGAGTAGGCGTAGCACAAGACAGTTAGTTTACAGGGAGACAGAAAAACATGGTGAAGGAGTAATAAAATATGCAAATGGTGTTATTTAAAAAGGAACATGGAAAGATGAAACTGCTTTTTTTAGATTTATATTTTGTAAAGTGTTTAAAGGTTTTGTATTTATTATTAATCAATTTTTGTAATTTTCTCAATTTAAAAAAAATTTAGCATGAATATAAATTTAGCCATATAATGAATGGTATTTTTTTGAAATCTATACATATTTAATTAAAACTATTTTTCATTAATAATTGTTTTAAAAAAATTCTTATAAACTTAAACACTATAAGTATCTGTATCTTTTTCCCCTATATTTTTTTATTTGATACTTTTTATAGTCTCTAATTCGTTAGTCCCTAAGCAAATTTTAATGCTCCCAAAATAAAGAGCAAAGTATTAATAGATTTAAGAAATTCATGTATATACTTACAATTAAAGTCACAAGTAAAGGCTTTTAAAGATGGAGGTTACAAGTTTTGAAATGCAAACACCAATTACTGGCTAAATAAACACAGCTTTCTGTCCCATCTCAAAAACTATTCGTTAGGAAAAATTGTGGGGAGGAAGTTTCCTGACAAGAGGGAAGTTTCCTGTCAAGTAAATTTAAATAAAATTATCAATGTAATTTAAATAAAAATTAACGATTTTCTACCTCAGGCTCAATATTTTTGTAAACTTAATTAGGAATACATTCAAATAGGGAAAATATATATTAAATATAGAATTTTAATTAAATTAAATTATGAAGTTAACTTTGTCCAAATATAAAAATGGTATTTTTTTGAAATCAAATACACAAAATAAACGATACTTAAAAATGACGGTAATAATTTTAGTATTATAGTAGCTAAATAAATGAAACTTAAACTTTTAACAAAAGATTTTGTAAATAAATCAATTAAAATTCTTATTAATTATTTCGCCATTAAAATGCGTTAATAAAATTAAATAAACTTATGTGCATGCCCAGTTAATTTAAAATTCGTTATTAAACAAGTAACACTAGGTCTATGTTTGAAAAATATTAACTACCAGATTTTTTTATGCATTAATTAACCCCAATTCAAATAAATTTGAGCTGTAATTACACTAAATTTATTAATTTAACAATGACACTATTTAATTTAAATAAAAATATTGTTAACTTGACTTTATTTTGTACGATGTCGTCAAAAACATATCTAGCTTCAAGCTCTAGCTGTTCAAATGAAATCCTTTACACTTCTTTGTACAACAAGATCTGAAAATAGATCTTTTTACTTAATGTTAAGCAATAGTAAAAGCTCCATTTATAAAAAAAATTGTAGAATCATTCAAATTACAGATATCTAAATATTTAAATTAATCGAACTGAGAATATATAACTTTGAATTATCATAGTTATGATTAATTGCTGAAAAAAAAACATTTATAATTAACCTAGGATTCAAATTTGTTATATTTGAGATATTAAATTGTCATTATGCTTGATTTAAGTGTTTATTGAATTCTCCTTATAAATCTTATCTTAACCATTAACAAAATTTATCTTTTCATGGTCCTCCACCTGATATAAATTATTTATTTTATATAATTAAGTTTTGGCGAGCTATCACGAAAAGTTGAAAGAGATAGCTCTCCATATTCAATATAATTATATTTATAATTAGTATAAATTTCTTTATCAAATATTGATTATTTATTTTATATATAATTTAATATTTAGATTATTTATAATAGTAAAATTTTTGCATAATCTAAGAGTGTGATTTATATGTGAAATATATTTAGTCTTTGCTATGAACAATAATATAATTAAAAACAAACTTCTATTATAAGCATTATTAATTTTTAAAATGTGCTAAATTAAATTAGCAAATGAGAGTACATTCAATTTAAATTAGCAAATTCTAATTGATTAATTCATAAAAAGCGATCAAAAAGTTAAATTAAAAAGAATAGAAGTTTATTTAATGCAAACCAAAGTTTATTTATTATTCCTTATTAATAAAGTTAGTAGATTTTTTTCTATCTTAAAAGTTGAACTCTCTAATTAATTAATAAAATTTAACATAAATAATAATTATGATTTATTTTACGAAAAATAGATAATTGAAAGAATTTGATTTAGTTTAAATCTAATAGTGATATGCAGTATATAAAAAGGCAAAAACTGAACACCCTTATAATTCATGCATATTTCTTCATAGATGTAACCATTATTCTTATAATATGTGCCTTTCCCTTATCTTTTGTAGCTTTTCGAGGACTTAGTCTAGGTCTGACAAAATTCTAACCAGGTACGACCGCTATAAAAATTAAAATTTAGATAGTTTTTTGAAATTTACATTTAATCTGAGTTGCTTGGCATCTTCTTATCAGACATTTTTAATATATCTAATATTCTGAATAAATTCTAATTAAAAGAAAGAATATTAGGTAAGTAATTTTGTGATAATAACTAATGAGCAACAATTAAATAATCTTGTAGGAATACATTTGATTTGGGAAAATAAATAATAAATAAATAATTTTAAATAAAAATTCGTGGCAGTAAACTTTCTGGAAACCCTGAGAATATGGCAATCGTAAGATAAGGAATTCATAATCAGTTGAACTTAACTATTGGCGGTACATCTCTATGGCATCATCCATTGAGCGAGATAACGCGGCTTTAATTTTGGTGATTTTTTAAATTAAATTTAATGATGAAATTAAGGTTGCGTTATATCGCTTAAGGAATGCGAGAGGGGTACAACCAATAGTAAAATCAAATTGAGTTTGAATTCTCTATCGAACGAGTACAATTTTGAAAGCGTTTCCAGAAAGTTAACTGCAACGAATTTTTATTTATAATAATTTATTTATTATTTATTTTCCCAAATCAAATGTATTCCAACAATATATAATTACATGAAAAGCAACTAATTTTGGGCTCCTGAGCTAGAGTGTAACATTGGAACACAAGATATATGGTTATTTACAAAAGTTATAGAGGAGGTCAAATAGTCATTTCTTCACTTTTTTGCATTTTTCTATTAAAACGCGCAGAGTTGTTTTAAACTATGCAAATCAAAAACCTTGACTATTAAGTTCATTGTTATTTCCAAATGTATAATTTTATGTTCACATTTGAGCAGAAACGTTGATTGAGTTAAATATAATTTCAAGTAAATAATTAAGTTGACTATATAAATGTTTGGCGAAATATCATTTTTAAGAAGGCAAGATCTTCGAGATTCGCCTTGTCATATTTAATTAATCTTATGGACACAAAAATGAGAAAAATTTTACAGATCATTTAAAGAGTTTGCTTACAACGAGCAATAA
>ARYC01002231.1:0-39368 GCA_000711775.1 Oxytricha trifallax
CTCTAACGATTATCATCTCTACAAGCTTCTTAATTTCATTGTAGACATCTTTCTGTTAAATATGTTTAGAAGCCAAACTTATTGAATATTTTTCGTGCTTTGTTCCAAAGTAAGACATTTTTTCCATATCGCACTCTAAGATTATGGCAGCAACTGCCCATACATCCCATTAAACAAAGCCATTAGTTCACTTCTCCCTTTTTGGAAAGTATCCTGGAGTGTCAAGCACCTTAGCCAAAGTCACTATTTCTTATCTTATTGCTCTATTGAAATCAATGACGACTATTTCTAATGGAGAGAGATTTAACATAACATTTTCAGGCTTCAAATCTCTATGCACATACCCAAGTTCATGAAGCTCTTATACACCCTTAATCATTTCTGACAGTATCTCATTTAAATCATCTGGGTATCTATTATGATAGAGATACTCTCTTAAAGTCATTTAAAACTTTTTCAGTCTTAATGCAACAAAGCCATGCCCAAGAATAACTCCATCAAGTCTAAGCAAGTTCCTAAGCTATTTTTTCTAAGCCTCCCTCAGTATTATGTATTCATTTGCAAATTCATTTTGATACTGCTCATTTTTAATGAGATACTTGAAAGGAATACTTTGTAAGCATACTCATCAACCACTATCAGCTTAGCCTTGTTTGGCAAGTCAAAATGCAAGTAATTTTCAATACAGCTTTCAATATCAATTGCATTCAATGCAGGTATATACATAGCTCTCTCTTATAGACATACTATAAGAGTACCATTTGCTGGCTGATTCATTGATTCAAAACGCTTCTGCCTCTTGAGCCTTTCCTCCTGTTCTCTTTATCACTCAAGAGAGTTATTTTTTCTTTTAGAGGTTATAAGCTTTTAAGTTTCTTTATCTTTTATTAGGAATTCACTTAAGTGGTGCTTTTGCATATGCCTCTTTACTTTGGCTGAGTGAGTATAAGACTTCATGCATGTTGTGCAATGGTACCTTCCATCCACTTTGTCATGTTTAAAATAAAACTTGGCTTTGCCAGAATGTACTTCTTTAATGTGCCTCTTCAAGCTCGACTCAGTTGAGAAGAAATTTTAGCAGTCTTCACATTAAAATGTTTTAATTTTTTCAATTGGTTGATGTTCCTTATCTTCCTCAACCAATTCAACTAATATTTAAACTCCTATCTCTGCACTCTACTTCTTGTTTTAAACTTATATTTTAAAGACCTAGCTTCAAACTCTAGAGCTCTTAGCTCAACCTCCTTTTCAATATAAATTACTTCTGGTTTCTTGGAGGAGCCAAAGTTGAGTAATGATTGACCTGTTCCAAGAGAAACTCCCTTACGATTTAAGTTGGACGCCATGTTTAAATTCAAATTTAAATTTCGATTATAAAGCTCTAATAACTATTCTGGCTATAGTCACTCTGTATAGGAGTTGATACGACAACAATTATGGTTGAATATAAGGTGTTAGAGATCATATTTATGCTTAGTTTATAAATATAATTTTTCTAATTTCATACTTAATAATTTCGATTTAGGTACCAACCAAGTATAAAATTGAGTTGGTACTGGTACCAATTAGGTTTTGAACCATTTTGGAACTTTTCCATTAAAACCTCATTAGTTTAAAACTTGGTACTAATTAAGTTTTGGTACTATTAAATTGGTACCAATTAAATTTAAACGAATTTAGTACCGGTACTAATTAAATTTAAACAAATTTAGTACTAATTTAATGGAACTAAATTGATAATAATGGAGCTCCATCTCTAAAGTTTGATACAGCTTCTGCCAGCTTTCTCCACGTATCCTTACCAGGTTGACCTCCTATAAGATGCCCATATTTAATACTAAGATTTTTAATAGTAGGATCCAGAACTCTATATATTATAATTTGAAATTCAATAAGAAGAGAAGGAACAAGGATGGAATCTATAAGTACTGCAATGAAGAGGGTTGAAGCTTAAGAAATGATCTCAAGATTTAGAAGCAAGGAAGATCTCTATCGATACCTCACTTAGCATGGTAAGCATGTGACATATACTTAATCATATACTATAGTGGGTTTATTCCTTCCAACGATGGAAGGTACCAAAATTTCATTCTTAAAAGCTATACTCTGCGATGAGAAGAAAGCCTTAAAAAACAATGAAATAAAGTTGATAGATATACCAAACTACCCAGAGATTTCAGTCACTAATCTCTACGAGGATGCGATGAATGATGAAGAGTTGGTTGTTTATCTTCCTACCAAGAAACAACTCTCCAACAAGCTTCCAGAAAGGAGCTTCTTCTTTGGTGTTCTTGGCACTTTAAGAGAGAGTTATCTCAAAGAGATCATTGAAGAAGCTCACAAAAAACGCTACTCTATTTCTCCTGAAGATTAAAAGAAGCAAGGCATACTAATAAGTGAGGCCTGGCTCGCTGAGCTTAAGAAGCATCCTTACCTCTCTAGTAAGCATTGATTTAAACTTTATAGGGAAATCTGGGACTGGTATATTCCTAATGAAAGAGAATGCAAAGGTTCACAGAGAGAGAAAGTCAAAGAAAATATATGAAGTTAGCAAGAGACTTTATAAAGATGTTTAAAAGCCAGATGAAATGAATATAGATGCAGGTGCTGGCACTAAGAGAAGAAACATGGGCCTAGGCAAGCCATAAGAAGAGGAGAAGAAAGAGAAGCCAAATCCCTTTCTGGGTTAATTTAATATGTGAATATATTCATTCGTTTAAATCTAAAACTTATTTATAAACATTCATTCTTCCCTCTCTAGCACAAATTGTTGTCTTATCTATGCTCACTCTCTTACAGCTGCTTTGAATTAAGTCAACTGTATCGATGGGCAAGTCATGCATAAGATGATACAGCAGCAGCTTCTTGTAGTGAGTCTTGATTTAGCTCCAGTAGAATTTAATTCCATTAAATTATGGGCTATAAGGAACGTTGTATACAGGAGTTATGTTTAACTCTTCACAAGCTTTCTTAGACTCCTTAGTCTTATGAACTGAAAGGTTATCAACAAACAGGATGATCTCTTGGTTACTATACTTCTCTCTGAGTTTATGTAGGAACTCTATATACTACTCTCGCTTAATAGAGCGAGGGTGAATAACATAACTCTCTAAGCCTGAATCTTCACTTATACCAGCTAATATTGCATGGGTGACTACCTTCACTTTTTAGTCATAAACTTCTATATTATCATACTTCTTATACCAAGACTTATTAATAAAAGTGTTGAAGATGAATACAGCTTCATCAGCGTGTATGAACTTGATGTTATTAGTAATAGCCCTCTTCATTTAATCATATATATAGTTTAAATTATTACTATAAAATGGCACTGTAAAATCAATCACTCTCTTCACTCTGTTGACAGTCTTGAAAGTAATACCATTTCTTCTATAAATATTGGCTATAGTCTAAGGAGAGATACGCATGTCAGGAAACTTGCGATGAAACATCACAGCTCGCTAGTCTAATGGAAAGTGTGCCCAATACTTCAAAGTCTTCGAGTCGCAGAGGTAGTCAATATGGTGCTGTGAGAACTTTTATTTTCTTGCAGGATGCTTTCAAGTGCCTGAATTAAAATGCTAAACAGCTAACATGCAGTGATACCTAACAGTAGAGGCACTCTTGTGTAAGAGCTTTGCTATAGCTGCATAATTCAGTACTGGTTTGAATTAATCTATATTAATACTCGTACCATACCTAAGCTTAAGCAGTAATCTAAATATTTCTCATCATATATAGACCCTAAATTTCGCTAATTTCTATTTCTCATATTGCAAATTGGCCTAATTTCTCTACTAACCCCAATAAGACCCCAACAATACCCTACAAATCAAAGCACTTATAAACCTCACTAAGGGGTTTTGGGGTTTTGAATGTAGTTTAGTATCTGGTGATATCTCTCTCTGCAATTGATGTCGTTGATTTGAAAGATGAAGAAGTTTCTTTCGTTGGTCCTATACACTTGCTTTGATTGTCTGCTATTCATAATGTATGTAATGGCAATCAACTGATCAGATCCTTTAAGAACATGAGGCGCATCCAAAGATTTAAATATTTCATTGATGCGCTGCTGCTGGAGCCATTTTATCCAGCTCTAACATAATTAATTTAATACAAGGCTTTAAAACTACTTATTTTTTTGTACAGTCTGTGTTAATATATTTTTACAAACAGTACATTGTACATTTTATAGTATTTAATATTAAAATGATTATAATAATTTAATTAATTTGTACAGTTACAAATCGTGCATTTATTTACACCTATGTTGTAAATTCCTAATTTAAATTAAAAAACATAACTGCCACTAATTATATTTACTCCAAATTGATTTTGAATTATTTTTCCCAAATCAATTATATTTATACAATGATAGATTAAATTATTCATATTATTCTGTTTTAAGCACTAATTCTAGCGATTCATTCACTAATCTATTAATTATTTTTCCTTTATTAATTGTTGCAATTTATAAAGTCTGTTATTCTAACAGTTATATAAAACTATACTTAGTATTAACGAGAGAGAAAAGATTTATTTAATTTGATTGCTAAGATTATTTATTTATTAGTTTGATTTAAATATTTGTTTAACTATGTTATTATTGTAGGAATACAATCGATTTGGGAAAAAGAATTTTAATTAATATATTATTAAAATCTTGGCAGTTATCAAATCCAAAGTGACTCAAAATTTTAAATCTAAATAGATCCTACGGAAGATCCCGCAATTTTAGCTGGACTTTACTATTGGCAATATTCCTGAATCATGCCAGAAAACGAGATATTTCGATTTTGAACTAACTACCAAATATAGTAAAAGAGGTTTTTCTTGCTTGGTCGATGAGATAAAATCATTCTAGCAATAGCAACCACCGTCTAAATTTTAATTAGCTATCCATTGAGTATAATGAAGTTATGGTTTGGAAACATTTTCCAAAAACCTAACTGAAGGTAATTTATAATAATTTAATTTCAATTTAATTTAATTTCCCCAAATCGAATGTATCCCTACAACATTAAACTATAAAATATATAAAAATAAATTGAATTAAAGTTTGTATGAGGGAATCAAAGTGAATGATTGGAAGCTGTTTAATATTTTAGTTTGTTTTTGTAATTTACGCTTTTAGTGTTTATGACATTATTTTCAATTCATATGATAAATTTAATAATAAAACAAGCTATAAAATAAATTAAAAAAGTATCCAAAAAAAATCTTGCCATTTAGGCGCAAAATAAGATTCTATATCCCTTTAAAATGATATAGATTTCTTTCTATAAAATATTCTATAGGCTAAATTATTTTAAAGTGAATTATTTTATCGAACTATATCATTTAGCTTTTCTTCTATGATGAAATTTTTATTGATTGCCCCATAATTTTCAGTTGAGTATATATATATATATATATTTATGATTTATAATAAGAAATTAATTAATTTAATAAAAAACTTAATATATTAAAAAGTATTTGTATAAATCAGACGCAGGTGGAGGTACAGCACTCACTTAAAATGTAAGTTACAAAAAGTATAACTTTAATTTTTATTTTTTAGTGGACCTTTATGATAAGACTACTGGTGCCACAAGACAGGTGCTGCGTAAGACTACAGGGAGAAGGGACTAAGGACTTGATATTTACGATGAAGAAGATGATGATGACGATGAAGAAGAAGACAAGATGATTTTCGAGAGATTTCCATTTTTGATTAGACTTACAAGTATTAGTATTAAAGTTAATTAAATAATTAATAATTTAAAGTTTTCGTATTATAAATCATAATTATTATTAGTTGTAGCATAAATGCTTTATAGGCTAACAGTAATAAAGGTAATTTGCTTAATTTTACTTCATTACTGTTATTTGACCTTATAAATATGAATTTTAACTTTAATTAGAATACTTGTAATAATAAATATTAATACAGGATATAAATTGTTAGAAAATGCTGATTTATTTATTAAATAGTTATGTGTTTTGATATATATTTTTAAAAGCATGATTGATTTTTCTATTCATTATTAGCTTAGAAATTATAATTTTATTTTATATTTGAATCTAAGAACTGTTGTATTATAAATCTTAAAATTATGTTTTTTACCGTTAAATTTATTTTTACTCAACCAAAGTGCGCTTTATAGTGAAATATTAAAAAAATGGCATTCATTTACTGTCAATTTTTCATCATTTATATTTTAACAGGCTCGTTTATCCCACAATTATTTGTTTCATTTGATATTCAAGATTTTTTTGAAAAAAAGTGAATTTAAATTATAAATTAAATAGTTATAATTACAAATAGTATTAGTACTTTTGAAAATGTATATCCAAAAAAATCAGTTTCATGTTCATCATATCCGTCCATTTCATTCTCGAGGTCACTGACAATCATCAAATGTCTATTTTTCTCTGTCACTCTGCGAAGTCTGCTTCTTCCACCACTGCCACTGTACTCAACTGGGACCCCTGTAAAAATAAAAAGTTAGATATGTTTTTAGTAACTTACTTATTTATTGAATGAACAGAAGCTCCATTAGCTGCGGCATTTCCATTTTTGATTATTTATTATTAATTTATTTATTTAATTCACTTTTATAGAAAAATATCAGGATTATAATAAAACTTATCATAATATGATAATAGAAAAGTGCCTATATTGATAGTAAATTGATGGTATCTAAAACACTATCATTTTAATTTAAATAATAAAAATCTAAATTGCATTATATTAAATTATCATATTTCACATCAATATTTAAATCTTCAAATGAATCTTAAACAATTCTAAATCCGATGATGTGATCTTTTAAAATTTATAATTTCTAAAATTTTACTTTTAATTAAGATAGATCAATTATTGTGATGCATCAATGAGACATATAGTTTTATATTGTTTTTAATACAAGGATGATAAATTTATATCTTTTAACATAGCATTAAATCATCAATATTTGTATTAAAATGAAATTAATAAAGAATTCTAACTCAATTCAGTTTAAAGCCAATCATTTACATTTTAATCATTTAATTCTCATTTTAATATTTTCAAACAAATTATAGAATTTTCATTAATTTTTATGGTATCTGTTTCTCTAAAATATGCCACTGAGAATTAAAATAGTGTTTTAACTCTTTTAAATCGTTTCAAGCTTAATTCACAAGCACCATAAGTGGCTATAGCAGGTACCGATACACATCAATTTATCTTCCAAATCTTCCATCATAGGAGGCTACATCAATAATTGTTTCATTGACATCCTTCAGTAGTTTTAGAGTATCACACTGCTCCAACTCTTTTCCATATATAAGGAGATTATGAAAACAAATTGCTTCTTACACGATTAAATATCTGTAGTATATTATAAAATTTGAATTTAGTGGTTGAATGTTATTGAAAAAGATTATTAAATTTCTTCTAAAATATTATTTGTGCTAAATAGCATTAATAGAATTGTCAAGAAATAAATTATATTGATATTTTTATCTTTGTTAATTATGATATTTACGTTTGAATAGACATTTATATTTACTATATCCATTCTTCATCATTGCTTATACTTTTAACTCTTAAGGTTTCATTTACCTTAGTTTGTAAAATATTATAATTGCTTGAATTTAAAATAAACATATTAATTAAATTTGATATTGCCATGATGCATAAATTAGGAAACATATGATTCACCAATTTTCAAACTATATTAAAACATTAAATATGATAATTGAATTTAAAGACGCAATTTTTGGGGAGAAGTTTTCTGGCCACATAAATTATAAATACAATATTTTTATGACGCACTATCAATTAAGAGGGACGGTGGGAAGATAAGTACTTGGAATTTAAATAATAACTAATTGGATTGAGAACAATAGAAATAATCTCAAATACTTAAGAAACATTTATAGCGGATCGATTCCCTCTCAATATGCTCAAAGTTTTATTGATGATCTCGTATTAAGAAGAAATGAGAGAATACTTGTATGGGGTTTAGAAAAGAAGTTAATAGAGATATTGAAAAATTGATAATATACAAAGGGTTATAAAAATAAATTTAGTACAGAGTTGTTTTAAAGTTATTATAAACATTAATTTCAATGAAAATATTTCTTTCCTTCTAACCTGGATACTCCCTTAAATATTTGATTATCATAACTCTGGCTTGGAAACTACCTCCCCGCAATAAAAAAAGACATTTTTATTGTGGACAGAAATATTACTTAATAAGTGTTAAAAGAATGAAAATCTATAGTCACAATATATCACTGTTTGATCGAAATATTTATACTTATATATTTAATTATTTAGACATTTTTGTAATTTGAGCTATTAACAAATTAAAATTGTTAATAATTAAATAGCAATAAAATTGTTAATATTGTATTTCTCAAGAATAGTGGACATAATTTAATTATTTAAACCATGAAATCAATCCTATTATTAATATTCTATTTATTCACAGTCAGATCACGAGACCACAGCTTACTCCTCTGAAGGATTTGAGTAAATGCCTCTAGTAGGAGTCAATTATTCTTTAATAAGGAGTTAAGAATTTTCTCCACGGATATAAGATTAAGAACTTAAATAATAGATAATTAAATAAATTAACATTTAATCAATGTTTGCTTATATTCTTGTAAACTCTAATTATTAATTACTAAGAATTACAATACTCAAGTCAAGGCACTATAAAAGAATGTAAATTTGAGGATTTAAAGATATATAATCGTGTGGTTCATTAGTAATTTATTTACAATTAATGCATAATTCTTTCATTCCATGATAATTTCAATTGAAAAGTTTATTTATTATAGAAATTAACTTTTTAAAACAAACAATAAATATTTATAATTATAATAATTGATTGATTTTTTAGTAAATTATATTTTGAATTGTTATTAAACTTGTATCCAACCAGAGACGACATGCCAGAGAAGATTAGTATGATTTCCTAGTATGACAGAAGAGTTGAATGTTAGTTGGTAACTAAGTAGTCCAGTAAGGTCTTCCACATTATAATCATTTGTGATCTTGTTGGTAAGCTTGCATAACTTGTGATAACATGAAAATCCTCAGTGCTCTGATCAAGCATGAAATTTATTTATCCCATAGTTTACAAAGGTTACTGAGATTTATCCACACGTCATAGTATGGCAATACACAATCTTCTAGGTATAGATCATGGAGAAGAGGTCTTTCTAAAACATCCAAAATTTACCAAGAACAGTTTTATTTTATATTGTCTAAATTAAGAACTAAAAAAGTATTGACAACAAGGAATTTTTACCTATTAACTAGGCAGCCATTAACGTAGAACTAATAGTTTAGGTTATGATTTAATCATACAGAGATCATAATATTTCAATAAAAAATCCAATTAAATTAGTCGCTAAATCAATTAAGAAATTGATAAGATGGATGACTCTCAGATGTAGCAATACTGATTATAATATTAGGCTTTATATCACTAAAGCATATTCTTATTGATAAAAGCTCAAATAATTTGGAATGATTAAATGCAGAGTTATGTACTTTTATAAGCATGGAGTAAACAACTGAATTTCGATAAAAAGATAAAGATCTAAGAACAGAAAAGATATATTCATTAGTAACATTGCTCCTAATCTCTCAAGTATTTAATCAGGGGTGACTTGTAAACTCTAACATATAGCTTTGGAATTATTTTATTTAATTATATATAATTTGAATACAATTTTAGGATCTAAGATCAATCGAATGAGAATCAGATTTCTTTATATTAACTTTACATTTTATCGCATTGAAAGAGCTAGATAAATCGAATTTAATTTATTAAACTAAGTAAAGTTAATTACATAAACTCAATTTATCTTGCTTTCTAGATTCGATATAGACTACCGCAAATAATTTAATTAATAAAAAAGCGAGCAATTAAAACTATGTAATAATGATAAATTCGCTATGAAATCTTGTAGATTATTTCACTTTTAAAATATAATTATTTTAGTAATGCTATATATCAAGAAGTATAAAATGAAAAGTTTATCATTTCAAAAGCCAGTCGCTAATTGATTCAATTTTTCTGTGTTTATGAATTTACTAATAAATCATAATTTTCTTATTCAATCCTGAATTGCTTTATCTTCTCATTCAACCAGAAAGTGTCTGATGATGGATAAATTATAACCCTAAATCTTAAAGTAAATCTATAATGATAAATATCAAGAAAATGAGGTTGTATTTTATAAAAAAGCTATTTGTTTTAATTTCAATGTTTGCAGTGTTTATTTTCGAATGTAATAAAATGATTTAAGGAGTTACTAAAAATAAAAAATTAATAATTAAGCATAATTTGATAGAAAAATTGATGAGAATTTTATTTAAAGCAAATTAATGCATAAAATCTTAAAGAGTTATCACAAACTTTTTAAGCTAATTTCTTATAATAATCAATGAGTTACTGACTGTGTAGTCAAAAATTCAATCAAATTAATTATAAAAAAATTATTTAAATAAATTATACAATCAATTTATTTAATTTATCAAGTTTTTAAATTAGAAATTAATTATTTGGTAGGATAACGAATCCTATCTGAGATTTTCTATTACAATAAGGCCTCTAGAGGGAATGGAGGGAGTTGCAAGGTCCTGCATTAGGGGTCAGATGTGGAATTAAACATGCTATTTCTTGCTCCAGTGGCGGATGGCATAATAAGTTTCTCTGCAATTTATTAGCTTCCAGGAGAAGGGTGAGCTTCCTAAGTAATAGGGAGTAAAATGATGTTGGTGATCAGCCTTCAAAATTGGGATAATAATAACTAAAGAAGCCAACGATAAGATGTTTTCTCCTCCTAGGATGGGTTCTAAGCCACAACGGCGTAATTACAAGAACTACATTCCAAGAAGCGGTTGATCTAGCAGCACTTTCTTACTGAGATCTTCAGAAGAGCTGAAGATCCCAGGCTCTTTGACCACATCTGTAAAGTCGGGTCTGTGAAATCACATCCTGGTGATGGGACTAAGTGATACTGAGGCTAACCAGTTGTTTTGGAATTTTTTTTCTTCATGACTGCCACGTCACAGTATGCCAAGTTTTTTCATTCTGATTCTTCATGACTAGATTTATAACTTTATTTAGTTTTAAATAGTGATATATTAATATTAATTAGGTTTACTAATTACTACTAAATTTTTCAAGTGTTTTTATTCTACTCTGTTAAACTCAAACTGCCCAATTAAGACAAAAATTAAAGCTCACTTAGTTCAGGTTTTTAGCACCTGTATATCACCTGAGATTTGAAAGCCATTTGTGCCAATTTGGATATTGATTCATACGGGCTAGAACAATTAATTAATTTCAATTTTAAGATTAATTTTTAAATGCAAGGCAATCGCTATAATTTCTCTCTCGAAACATATAATTGCTTTGCTTTGAACTGATATAATAAACTATCAGAATAATTAATACAAAGTTGCTAAATGAGTGATTTTTTTATCATCTTAAATAGTTCAATAGTATATTATAACCAATCTATTATGATTAATCAATAAGACAGTTTGTATAACTAATCAAGATTGTCGGATTTTATTTTAATGCAACCCAAAACCATTTTAGAAACGCCATATTACCATAATTTAAATAATTAGCCCTATCTTTTGTAGTAAATTTAAATTTTAAAAATAAGTATCCTTTAAACTTGAATTCGAATATATTTTCCCCTAAGAAAATAAGGAATTATAAGTAGATTTTATCTTATCAATTAAAGAATTACATAATTAAGTTAGTTGTAATGGAATTTTATGAATGAATAAAATCACCGTCATCATCACTATTGTAAGAATATATTCGAATTAGGGAAATTAAATGAAATTAAATTTATAAAAATCAAATATTTGGCAGTTAATGTTTGCCAAATTTTATGATCTTGGGCTCATTTGATAGAGAATTTAAATTTAGCTGGACTTTTTTATTGGAGAAATTATTTATCTCATCCATTGAGCGAGTCAACTTGACTTTAATTGAAAAGTAAAATTAAATGAATTTAGTGGCATCCAATTAAAGTGGAGTTAACTCACTTCAGGGATGAGATTAAATAGTACCATCAATAGTAAAGTCCATCTTATTTTAAATTCTCTATCAAATGAGCCCAAGAGGTATATTCGTCAAATTTGGCCAACTTTAGCTTCTACTAATTTGATTTATAAAAATTTAAATTAATAAATTAATTTAATTTAATTTAATTTCCCCAATTCGAATGTTTTCATGCAAGATCTTATTTTTTTTTAATTATCAATCCGATATCTATATATTTGGGTAACTAATATAATTGGGAAATATCCTTTTTATTTCCTCATTGGTGTAAATATTTAATCTGGATTTACCAAATCATTTATACCTGCATATACTAAATTTGAATTAATTATCACTTTTAAACATTGATACCAAGATATTTAATATAATTAATATTGAAATTTTTCTTAATTTTTTAAATAATCTTTTTGCTAATTTTTGACTCTGAAATATTTATATTAATCCAGAAACTTACCAGTCTTACACAGGTCTTAGTGATTTTACTTTCAATAATTTAGATATCTCCAATCTGTGCTCCTTCCAATAACTTGATCTCATTATAAGATTATATTAATTCGTTCCATAATTATTTAAAGTAATATATCATCCCTATATTCTTTATTGTTTTCTTGATGTGATGAATTTTTTCATGTGTATTAGCTCGCTTTGTCTATTTATATATTTATTATAACCAGATCTTTTTCATAGGTAGGTTTATTGGAAAATTTAGAGGAAGTAAAATAATAATCATATAAATTTTTTTAATCAATTTTTTTATTGTAATTTTAATACTGGTAAGAATTGGGGCTTAGAATGATAAAGAATTATATTAAAGATTCATTTAAAAATACACATAAATTAATACTAATTTATAATATATTTTTATGTTTATGATAATAAAATTCATGTCTTAAGAATGTTTTTTTAGATAAAATATGTGAAAAATAAGGTGAGAGAGAAATATATACAAATCTAATTTACTACAGCATTTGAACTTTAACATTACTAATCAAACAATTACACTATGCTATGAATCATATCTCTTTCCTTTAAATTCTCAAATTTGTTGAAAGCAGCTCCTTAATCTTCAAAATCTGCGAGTAGGTGGTTACTCTTCTTGTCTAACTCAGTCATACAAGGTGGTTCAGGTTCTTAGCATGCCAGTTTTGTCTTAAAATTGGTCAGAGCTCATATCTGTTTAGATGTCAATGTCGGATATGGAAGAGGTTTGGTAGGTGTAGAACGAAAATCCGCTGAAGCGTTATGTTGACTAGGCAATCTCATTAGGGTTTTAATGAGAGATAGGCTTGTTTTTAGCCATGATTTGACCCAGTAGTATTTGTTTCAATTCACAGAGTTTAAAAGTTGAGGTTTTTTGTTGTCTATTAAGTCCTCAATAATCTCGAGAGTGTCTTCGCCATCACAATTTACTGAAAGGAATACAATAGAGGTTTGAGGTAGCTTTGCCAACTCACCTGCACACTGAGTTCTCGGTTTTCTATCTTGGCATCTTGAATGGCAGTGAGCAGGTAAGTTACCTCATTCTTTTTCCTATTTAGAGTGAACTCATGCTTCTTCTCCTTCTTCCACTCTTGGGTGCATTTTTAATTGGCATGTTGGCTTTAATTAATTTGAATGTCAATAATGCTTTATATTATTTATATGTAAATACATTTATTAATTAACTGAGATTATGATTTTTAAAATTCTATTATTAATTAGGGATAATTAAATTGTAAATTTATATATAGGTATTTTTATTCTTTCAAAATATAAAAAAAAATTAAGAATGAAATCTACCTTTGGAGCTGAACTTGAGCACCACTCGATTCATCAGGGAAAATTTCAGGAAGTTGAAATGTCAAGCTAAGACAAGTGTCTGGAGAGTCGAGTTAAATGAGCTTCTTGTTTTCCCCATGCCATGCCTAAATTTCATAATATGAAAGATATAAATATATGATTAAATACATTATTCATCATATAAAATCGAAGCCCATATGTATTAATGCTGAGATGAGGGCCTTTATAAACCCTTATCTGATCCATTTCAAGTCCCTTTGTGAAATCTAGACTGCCAGGTGCTTTATGTACTCTGTCAGTTGCTTTCTATAACCGTTAGTAGAAAACTATTTCTTTTGAAGATTTAGCATTTTCATTTTATGGCTAGCTAAAATTCCCCTTGCTTTTAAAAAATGTTCATACAATTTCTCATTTTCTGAATCATAGTTTCTCTTGATTTTATAGTATTTCTTATAAGAAGGCAACAACCCTACATATTACTCAAGGTTTTCGATGGGGTAGATTAAATAAAATAAAGTAACTGGATCTTTATAAAGGACGGCTTTTATCCTAATGTAAGTGATAGCAACTCATAAAATCAAATGACCATTTCCGACACTTTTATCCGAAAATCTGAAGTAATCGTAATCGGGGATATTTGCTGTGACTCTGGATCAACAACCTTGTAAAGTTTAATTGATGGAGCGGAGCTCAAGCTCTAATTAAAATTTATATTTTATTAATCATAGCTGCAACATTTTGCTACTTAGCTTTATCTGCGTAATGTTAATTAGAAGAGGTGCTTATCTATAAGGATAAGGTTTAATTATTGTAGGAACACATTTGATTTTTGGGGTTAAATTAAAATTATATTAAAATTATTTAATTATTAAATACCTTCAGTTATGTTTTTGAATAATGACTCTAAACTCTGGCTTCAATATATTCAATGGATAGATACCGCATTTAAAATAAGACGATGGCTGTTATTGCTATATGTTTGTTTTTTTATCTCATTTCTCAAGCGAAAATAGCCCCATTTACTGTTTTTGGAGTAAGCGAGAAATGATAATATCTCGCTTCATGAGATTATTCAGGAATTGCCAATAGCAAAGTTTAGCTAAAAATTCGGAATCTATCGTATAATTTACTTAGATTTAAATATTTTTTAAGTCACTTTGGATTTCATAACTGCCTTGATTATAATATTTAATTAATTTAATTTAATTTCCCCAAATCAATTGTATTTATAATTTATAATAAGTAATAGACACTTAAAATGTAAGTTAAAAAAAAACATATCTTTAATTTATTCTTTTAGCGGTCTTACCTGGTAGGACATGAGGTGTCAGCAGTCTGGTGCTTCGCCAGTAAGGAGATGACAGCAAATACTCAAAGATGAAAATGATGATGACGATGAATTAGATAAAGGAGATGAAACTTTTTTTATAGATATATATTTCCATTTTTTATATTAAGTATTCTTATTAATGGTAATTTAAATTCTACAATCATAAATTTTTCAGATTATTTTGCATAATTTCTACAATAGTTGTTCAGCATATACTAATTAGTGCTCCACCTCTAATCTCAGCCTCGTTCATCGAATACGTGAGGTTCTATTAGCCATCTATCCTATGATATAGCTCTCTAATATGGTTCATTTTCACCTTCACTGACGTTATAATAGCAAAGACCAGCGGGCACTTCACTACTTGTTCGATATGGCCGAAGCGTTGCTAGATGGTATGGGTGTCGAAGAAAGTCCGCAGGAACTGTAACAAGCTTTTGATGGTCTGGCTCAAAACAGCTGATGTCCAAAAAGCAGGCCTGCTTGGGGTCCAGCTTGCTACAACTCAACGTTGGCTCATAGTGAAGGTGGGCCTGCATCCACGGCTGTATCTGCATCATCAATGGCGATTTGTAGTCGTAAATGTTCCCTTAAGTATTAATTAAAAGCCTGTTACATGGTGTCTCACTCCAGCTTTTGTTAGGAATAATTTTTAAGTGATTTTTTAATAAATTTAATTAAACAGTCATTACTTTTTTTATTTTTGATAGTAAGTCTAATTATATTTAATTTACATATTGAATAAAAAACATTAAGAAAAAAATTAATTCATTCAAATCAAAATTAATTTTCACAACGATCTTATTCAAATACAAATTAGCTATTTTTCTAAATTTCTGATAGATGCTTTTCTAAATTGAATAGCATAGTTTAAGCATGCTTAAATAT
The DNA here is from genome assembly GCA_000711775.1 of Oxytricha trifallax. NCBI lineage: Eukaryota > Ciliophora > Spirotrichea > Sporadotrichida > Oxytrichidae > Oxytricha > Oxytricha trifallax. The sequence continues at coordinate 16,069 of ARYC01002231.1, forward strand.
ATCTTCTATGGAAATTATTTTATCATCAATGGCAAAAAGCTGATAATCATAAGAACTATTATATAAAATAAAGTTTTAACGTAGATTATTTTTAAATTTAGATTTACTTTAATCACCATTATTAATTATTATAAGAGGCTATCTTAACAATAGTATCTATCATTCATGATATGTTCTTGAAATTTTAAGGTTTGATATAGTTTTAATAAATCAACTAAATGCCGAATAAAACTAAACTTAAGAATTTAATTTAAAGGGTTTACATTCTCTTTCATAATCTTAAATAATCTACCGCTAAAAATTCTCTACCCCTTCATTTCACTAATAAAACTTCCTATAATAAATTACTCAATCATTTCTTAAGAATAAACCAAAGATGAAAATGGAAATATTGATAAATTTAACTTCAAATTATGTATAAGGATTTGGAAAATAAATAATTAACCACACATTCTTATAAATAATATATTCTATTTATAAATTTGACTTTAGCTTTTAAATTTCGTGGCTTGCCGTTAATCTTTATCAAAGCCATCTTGAGTCATTTTAATTGTAAGCCATCTTGAAATAAAAAATATTTTAGCTCTTTGATTTAATACTGTAATCAAAACCCCAAAACCCTTTCAGTAGTTTGATTGAGTTTTTGATTGACAAAAGTAGACTATTAAGGCATACTTTATTAGGATTTTTTATAGGGTTTATGTAGGGGTTTTATGTTTAAATATTAGTAATTTAAGTGAGTATAACAAGCGAGTTTTTAAAATATTTCACACAAACATAAGCTTAGAGTCATGTGGCAGTTCTCTGAATTTTATCTTTCTAAGTTGATGTTTGATTGTTTCTATTGTTTGTTAATTCTCTTAGCTTGGATTGATTATAGTTGAGTTTGCAAGTTCTCTGAGACCTCCATTTATTTTATTTTTATCGAGATATTGCTTGATTCTCTGCTTAGAATCTCTCTCACCTCTGCAGCTAAAGTAATCGTTTCTTGGCATGTCGCTCTCTATTATTATATCTGCTAGAGCCCAGATATCCCATTAAGTGTCTCCATCTCTCCAATCCTCTCTCTCTCTGAGATATATCCAGGAGTGCCCTATACATTTCCTTATGCAGAGGCTTGCCCTCTTTGAGCTTTGTTGAAGTCAATAATATAAACTCTAAGAGGCTAAAAGTTCATCATGATGTTCTCTGGCTTTAAGTCTCTATGAACATAACCTAGCTTGTGAAGCTCTTCAATCCCCTCAACTATCTGCTATACTATCTAGCTAATTTATCTCTGACATCTATTGTCAGATAAGAATTCTCTGTAAGTCATTTCAAGTAAAGGAAGCCTGAAGGCTACATGATCTTTACCAAGTAAAATAGCATCAAGCTAGATGATATGCCTACACTCATTTAACTTTGCCTTTTAAAGAGCATAATATTCATTAGCAAATTCCATTTGGAACTTGTCATCAGCAAGGAAGTAATTGAAAGGATATATCTTATAAGCATATTAGTCATCAGTAATGACTCTCTTCTCTATTTTATCTTCAAGAGTGAGATAGCTTTCTAGTCAAGAATCAAAGTCAATGATTTTTAATATAGGAATCTTGATTGCCTCTATTTTAACCATGATTTTATTGATCTCAGAGACTGGAAAGTTCTTGACTGCTTTCTTGATTTTAACTTAATTCTAGACTTCAACTCTAAGAGACTCCACTGGGTTTCTTGATCTTCTCTTTTAGAGGAATCTATTCACTCTAGGTTCATGAATAAAGACAAAACTTTAATTGTACTTTTTCTTTAAGTGCACTTTGAGGTCTCTGGCATGATAATATGGCTTCTCACAGAACTCACAGACATACTTCCCATCTTTCTTTAAATGCTTGAGATATAACCTTGGCATATCGTTGTGTATATCTCTCAAGTGTCTCTTATTAGTTGAATTGTAAGGGAAAACTTTATTGCATTCTTTGCATTTATAGTCAACTTTGGCTGGTATTAATTAATGCTCTATGGCGGGTTGTTTAGCCTCCTCCTCAATTTGCACAGCTTCTATGATAACCTCCTACTTAACTTATATTTAAATCTCAAAGCTAGACTGGTCAAAGTTGTCATAAGTAGGCTCCCACTGAGTACAAGCGTCTCTGGTCTCTACTTTTCTTGGTTGTCTAGAATGATAACTTTTATTGGCTTGATCCAAGTAATGCCGCTCTTCTTAAAAGGTTAGCGCTCATTTTAGTCTTGCTGATATATTTTATTATAATAATGATAATTTTTAAAAAATAAAGCGTTAATCATAATTTAGAAATATACAATTTAGTAAATCTAAGAAATGGATAACTAGTATCAAAAAGTAAAATATAGGTTAGAGACCTATGGCTTTGTACTGAGGCATGGGTCAAAGCCCCAATATTAATAAAGCAAAACTCTGGCGAGCTATAAGGATATAGCTATAATTTTAGGTTTGTCCTTTCAATAAGTTAAAAGGTTTTTTTCCTGTCACCATAACTAAGTTGATGGGGAGAAATAAGTCAAGGACTCTAATCGTAAATCTTTACCTGATGTTTTCATACACGAAATTACATCTTCCAAGATGCTGGATATGCAGAAAGGTCTCTCGCTTGAGACTCGGGCACATTAACTTAATAATTGGTTTCCATAGTACCATGTCTCTGCTTCTCTGGTCCAAAGAATCTATAAGAAGTTTAAAATAAAATATAAAGTCATGAAAACCAAACATAGGATAAGTATAAATTAAGCTAGAAGATTAGACAATTAAAGGATGTCAAGCTTCAGTGCTCTTACATAGGAAGTTCAAAGGTCTAAGAAAATAATTTATATAGATGAAATAATATTCAAGCCGTTCTAAACTAACTCAAAGACATGGGCTCCGTAGTACAGCAATTGCATTGTAAATAAGTTAGGGATAAACCTCAAAACTTAAGCTGTTATTGTAGGAATAAGCTGGGAAAGAGGTCTAGAAGGCTACATGGTCAAGCCTTTTTCGATAAACACAACGGACTGCTAAGACATGCTTGAGTACTTAAGAGTTATCAATTAAAACACGTAAGTTGTGATATTCTGGGATAATTTACGCGTCCACCATAGTAGGGCTGTCCAAGATTAAATTAGAAGTTATGGGTGGGGTTGCATCTTCAATGCTCCATACTCTCCAGAGTACCATTGTATCGAGGAAGTATTTTCTAGAATAAAGCACCATTATAAAACAAACTTGATAAACTAAGACTTCAAGGTTTCTGCAAGTAGACATATAGAACTTATTAAAAGCTCAATAGAAAGTGTAAAAAAGGAAACAATACAGAGAATTGTAGATAGATATATAGAATTAATGAAGAACTTTATCTGCTTGAATATAACTAACTAATGAATTTAAATTTTTAAACTTTAAAGCTAATCTCATTCCATCTCTAAGTCTGATGGCTTGTTCTTGCCCTATCTCTCCAAGAATGAAGAGGCCTCTTCAACCATAACATTCTTGGGTCCGTGGCCCTCTTACTCATCCTTAAATTTGAGAAAGGGTTATGATATTTCGTGATACTGTCGTTTTTACTTTTGCCTCCTCGGTTTGGATTTGAATTTTAGCATTGATAAGGCCTTGCCCTTTGTCTCTATAGAACAAGATAAAAAACTCTCTAAAAATTACTAGAATAAAATGGTTCACTTTCAAGCTTTTTGAATATATCTTCCCTTATATATATCAAGTCATGTTTTTCCTCTTCAAGGGAGGAAGCATTTCTAACTCTATTAGCGTGTTTGATTAGCTCACTCACATAATTAGGCCAGAGAGTTCCTATCACGCCATACATGTACTTTCTGTCAGGAAGTACCCTATAGTCGTCGTAGTAATTCATGAACTTCATAATGCTTAAGTGATCCTGAATTTGGGCAAAAATATTTTTACTGAAAGCTCCACAAAGTATGGCACATTGAAGGTTTGAACATCTGCACTTTTAAGTAGGTCTTTGCTGCCTGCCAAAAAATCCTTAAGAAATCTCATGGTTGTCTGGTTATCTGGGGGAAGGTAGTACCCCTCTAAAACATTTTAATAATTTAAGCTTACTATTGAATCTCAGGAATTATATTAAATCCTTCTTGGATCTAAACTTTTGTTGAAGCTCCCTATAGTCATGGCCTCTGACTTCGTCACTCTGCATCCTAAATAAAAGTTATTAAACTAATAACTATTTTACCAATTGTAAAAATATTTCTGATTAGGAACTTTGAATCTTGAGTAGATTCATGAGTTTTTCACTGAACTTCACAAAATATTGGTACATACTATATTGATCAGAATTTTATTTGTTAAGGTGATAATCAAATTTTGTAAAAGACTATTAAAAATAAAAATGGTATAAATAAATAAAATTACTCTTAGTAGCTATACCATAGCATGAATGTAAGAATGAAAAAAATATGGATTTTTTAGTTTTGTATTATTACTTAGTTTTTTATTTATCATTTTTCAAAAATTCAAATGAAGAAGTAGAAAGAAAATAAGTGACCATAACATACAGTCTAAGTTTAAGCAAATTTTACTTAAATTTTCAGGTAATGTCTTGGCTCGGTTAGACTTGTTGCAATTTATGGTTGACCATTTTCTCTATATAAAAATTATTTATTATTAAATGAAAATAAATCTCAACATTAATTGTGCCCATCTACAATCATGTCTTAATTTTTAAGCACTATAAATATTTTTCTATAATGAAGGCTTTTAGTTATAGTAAATTATTATAATAATACTTGTTTCTTTTTAGCATTACTAAGCATAATTGTTTGATGTTAGAGAAAAAAATATAACTTTACTTACTTATAAATAAAATTTTCTATACTTTCCTTCATGGAGACCTGCCATTAGTCTTTTAATAATAATTAATTAATAATTTATGTAATTATATAAATTTATTTGTGTAATGTTGATTAAATTAAAATCCTAGTTTGTTTATAGATTTTATAAATATAAATTTACTAAAAGTTGTAAAATGGCACCATTCTTAAAACAAAAAAAACCATTTTATTTGTAAGTAAAAATAATTCTCTTCATTTAAATGGAAAGTGAGATTTTACTCATTTTTTTGTGGAAAAGTGAGATTTTACTCATTTTAAATATTTAGGAAGTGAGATGAGACATAAAGCTATATTTCAGACAAGTTTGTTTGTAAAATTATATTTTCAAAATAACTAAAACAATAGAATCAATACTCAAAAAGAGAAATAGACTGGAAGTTGTTGATGACACTTTAAGAGAAGAATACAGGTATTGCGATCACACGTATGAAAATAAAGGATCTCTTAGCACGCATGTGAACCTAAAGCATTAACTAGAAAATTAATAAACAAAAGCCTGTGAAAAGGAGATGAAATCAACCTGTGTATATTGCCACAAGAAATTTGACAGAGTATTTAACTGCGAACGCCACTATGACACATGCAAGCTCAAGCCCATCGATGCTTAAATAATTAAAGAAAAACTTCAAAAATAGAAAAAATCAGGGATATATCAGGGGATCAAATCATAAAAACCAGAACCTACAAAAACTATGAGCTGATAGCAATTAAAAGAAAGTTAAAGCAACTCACATACAAAGCCCTCACTGATCCTATAAAATTTAGAGGTGATTAAACGACATACACAAATGGCAAGAGATAGCTCAAGATTGTTTGAGAAGACATGGTAAACTTTATGAAGTTGTTATGATGGACCCAGCTTGGAGACTCAAACAGGACCTTCCCTATGACACTGTTTCTGACTAGGATTTTTTGAACATGCCAATAAACTTAGTCCAAGAGAGAGGAATTCTCATTATATGGGTTGTCAACCAGAAAAAACATTTAGCACAGTAATTCATCAAGAAAATGGGTACGAGGAGGTTGACGAGGGGATGTGGCTCAAGCTAACTAAGACTGGAAAAATACACTGTGGATGGGGTTTTTACACTTCGCACTGCTTTGAGAAATTTATAATTGCAAAAAAGGGAGACGTCAAAGACATAGTCTAATTTCACAGAGCAGAGAATGTTGTTATAGCTCCAGTCAGAGAACACTCCAGAAAACCAGAAGAAATTTACAGCTTTGTATAGAAAATGTGCCCTGACAAATTAAATCTGGAGATTAACGCCAAGGAACACAATGTAAGACCAGGCTGGACATCGTTTGGCAATGAACTTGTGTAATAAAATGATTGATCATATTATAATTAAGTTGAAAAAGTCTTCTACATCTAAATTATGCATTTCTTATATTTTTGAAAATATTTTTCATGAATGATAAAATCTACCGAGATAAACTATTATAGTAGAGTATAAGACACTCTGGTAGATTCTTTGCTGAGAGGAAAGAAAATTAAATAATCATTAAAGACTATAAGTTGACATATTTTATGAAAATTTTATTAGTTTTAGTAAATTAAATTACTCCTAATGGAAGTTTTGTTTCTCTAGGAGGTCCTCCAAATCAAGTTTGAACTTAATTTGGAGGTAAAATTATTAAGCATATTAAAATTTAATATGCTCCTAATTAAGTTTTAACCTTAAAATTTAACTCCTAATAAAGTTTGAACTTAATTTGGAGGACCTCCTAAAATAATTAAACATATTAGGAGCAATTTAATGGAGATAGATTGATAAAATGGAAATCAATCTGTGAAACTTGGAGAAAGCTTTTCAATGCTTCTCCGCATATCTTTTCAAGGTTGACCTCCAGTAGGTCCTCCCTATTTAATAGAAAGATTTTAATAAACTTAGAATGGATTCCATAATTTTAAATTTCATTAACATTTCTAGAAAGAGGAAGCAAGATGGAGTCTATGAATGATGCAATGAAAAGAATTAAATCTCAAGATTTAATAGGAAATTTCGAAATAAAGAGGACCTTTATAGATATTTGGAATAGCAAGGTAAGTTCTTAAGTAAGATTAAAAAATCCATTATAGTTGGATTGTTTTGCCAACTTAAAAGGGAACTAAAATCTCATTATTAAAAGCCTTACTGAGTGAAGAGAAAAAAGCTTTTAAGTCTAATGAAATTAGGATGATAGAGATACCTAACTACCCTGAAATATCAGTGACAAACCTATATGACGATGCTATGAGTAATCCAGACGTAGCTCTCTACCTTCCATCAAAGCTACAGCTCTAAAAATAAGTTGCCAGAGAGAAACTTTTTCTTTGGTGTTCTTGCAACTCTGAAACCTGAGTACTTAAATGAAGTTATTTAAGAAGCTTTATAAGAAACGCTACAGCATCTCTCCTGAAGAAAAAGAGAAGCAAGGTATTAAAATAGGTGATACCTGGCTGTAGGAACTTTAAAAAGCATCCTTACATCTCAAGTAAGCTTAGTCTTCTAACTTTATAGAAAAACCTGGTACTGCTATATACTTGATGAAAGAGCGCAGCAAATTAAACAGAGAGAGAAAGTCTCAATAAAAGCATGAATTGAGTAAGATACTCTTCAAAGATTTTTTAAAGCCAGACGAGATGAACATAGATGCAGGGGCTGGCACTAAGAGAAGAAACATGTGCCTAAGCAAGCCTTAAGAGGAAGAAAAGAAAGAGAAGCCAAATCCCTTTACGGGAAAATTTAATATGTGAACTTATTCATTCGTTTAAATCTAAAACTTATTTATAAACACAAAATCTCCCTTCTCTTGCGCATACTTTAGCTTTATCATCGCTGACTCTCTTAGCAGCACTCTTAATAAAATCTACTGTATCTATCTTTAAGTCGTGCATCAAGTGATAGAGTAGCAATTTCTTATAATGACCTTTCAATAACCCCCAATATAATTCAATACCATTGAACTAAGGGCTGTAAGGAACATTAAATACAGGTGTTATGTTTAGCCTTTCATATTCCTTCCTTGAGTCTTTAGTTTTATGAACTGACAAGTTATCAACGAATAGAATAATCTCTTAGTCAGCGTATTTGTCTCTGAGTTATTGTAAGAACTTAATATATTATTCAGTCTTAATAGAGCGAGGGTGAATAACATGAGTCTCAAGGCCACTATCTTCACTTATTCCACCAAGAATAGCATGAATCTACACCTTAACTTTTTAGTCATAAACTTCTATATTACTATACCTCTTGTACCAAGACCTTGATATAAAGGTATTGAATGTAAATACAGCTTCATCAGCGTGTATGAACTTTATATTATGCTCTTAAGACCTCTGCATTTAATCGAATATATAATTTAAATTATCCTTATAAAATGGAACATTAAAGTCAATCACTCTCTTAATGCGATTGACTGTCTTGTAAGATATTCCGTTCTTTTTATATATGTTCGCTATAGATTAAGCAGAGATGTGAAGCTCAGGAAATTGGCGATGAAACATCACAGCTCTCTAGGCCAGAGAGAAGTGAGCCCAGTATTTAAGAGTCTTATCATTAATTAGATAATCGATATGATGCTGCTAAAATTTTAGAGGTCTTTTAGGCTTAGAATTAAGCTGCTGTCTCTTTAAATTCAATGCTAATAGACAATGAGACCTCACAGTTGCAGGAGATTTATGGAGCAGTCTTGCAATAGATGTATAATTCAGAACAGGCTAGAGTTATTATTCACTATATTCATCACATCCATAACGCAACTTAAACAATAAATCTATATACTCGCTGTCATAAACTGACCCCAAACCTCGCATATACTCACTTAAATTACTAATATTTAAACATAAAACCCCTACATAAACCCTATTAAAACCCTAATAAAGTATGCCTTAATAGTCTACTTTTATCAATCAAAAACTCAATCAAACTACTGAAAGGGTTTTGGGGTTTTGAATGAGTCATTTAAATTTATTGTCAAATTTAAATATCTTATTGTCTAATTTAAATATTTTGGTTCGTGATCAAAACTTATATCATTGTTTTCTTGTCTTTGCTATTTTTGTAGCAAAAAGTTGGATTGTTCTTATAAAAGTTTAAATCTTTTGATATTCCTTGTTAGTAACATCTTCATGATTTCGATTGATTTGAGTGTATAATAGAAATATGGATTCATTATTTTATCAATTGTGCTTTCTTCAATCTTAAACTGCGCATGTATTTTTTTCATCATTAAAACATGAAACAAATAATTCATTTAGTTTACTTCATTTATTTGTTTGAGATATGAGTGATTACTTAAAATTAATTATTTTGCAATGATTAACTAATACTCTTTAGCTAGGAACTATTGAGCCCATTCTTAAGCTTGACATTTTTATGCAAATGATTTGTTTATTTTTTCATTTGATTCATAGTATAAACTCTATTCATGAATAGCTTAGAAAGTTTTCTGTTTTTCCCATCGTTAAAATAAGAGCGTGGAGGGGACAGAGTATTTATTTTATTGTTTCTACTTGAATTTGATCTTTTTCTGTTTTTAGGGGGTAGTTTTACTCTTTATTAAGCGAAATTCATGTTTTTAGAGTTTTAAGTTAGATATGAATACTTAAGAACTCTCAATTATTTTTGATAATATAGTTCAATTCCCTTTGATTTAATTTAAGATAGATTCATTTCTTTACTTATGACAATTTTTATGATATACCTGATTCTTTATTAGTATTAAATTTAATAATACTGAAGTAAATACAAGTGGTTGTTTAAAAGATACTTCAATTGATGATATATTAAAGACATGATTGTTATTTGTCCATTCACTCTTTTAACTCTTACTTATTAGCGTTTTTTTGAATAGAAAACTAAAAATTAATAATCCTAAATATTTTCTGTTCTTTTTTGTCAATCCCTGTGTTCTTGATGGTATGCATGCGAGTACTAAAATTTACGAGTTATTCTAAATGGAATCTCTTAAAAAATAAAAATTAAATTAAAAATTATAAAGTTAAATAATATTCAATGCAACAAATAGTGACTTAAATATAAATACCATTTTTAATTTATTATTAATGTATGTAAGATATCAACTCATTAATTATTAAGAAAATTGTTCTTTATATAAAGAGATTTGCTTCATTAATATTATGATAAGATCTTGGGACAATGATTTTTAAGAAGTTTAATGGCAACCTTTCTCAATGTTATAAGCTGTTAGTTAATTATTTTTTGTGATATAAAATATCTATAATTATCACCACTGCCTATTTGAGGATAGTGAGTGTTTTGCTAGGATCTAGAAAACTAATCTATGTAGTCCAACTAAATAGCAAGAGTTCACTCAATATATTTTAAGATATTAAAGTTTACATCTTTTATAGTACATTTAGACTATCTTTGGATCTAAATTGATTTAAAACTATTCAAAAGGAGAAACAAATTAAATCAAATCTCACATAAAGAGAAAGTTAAATATCAACTGATTATGTGTATTTATAAAAAGATATACAAATATTGTGCCTCGAAGATTTAGAAATTAATAGTCCGGACAAACAATCTTTAAATGATTGTCGGAGAAGATAAATCATTTGAAGCATCAAATGTGAATATATCTCATCTTTCCTAATTACCAAAGAATCAAATGAATCATTTAGAGTTAATTATCTTAATTTTAAATAATTTTACATAGCAATTCGATTTATTGGCTTTAATCAAGGTTATATCTCAATAAATATTGATAGAATACTGTCTAGTGGAAACGTTGAGACTACTTCTAGAATTTTAATAAATTATACTTTAAAAGCATTTGGAAGTATTTCTGAAACAAAAGGTCTTGCTAAACACTGTAGAATTGGTGGATTGGTTCTAGAATTATTGCCTTACTTTGTTTATTGGTTTATTTCTATAATCACATCTGTAAATCAATAGTGGCAAATTTGTTGCTAGCTGTGGGAGAAGAAAAAGTGCGAATTATCAATTATTTTGAGTTTATTTTAATAGCTTAATTTGGCATCGTCATCTATCTAATAAAAACTCTTTACTAATTTAATAATATCAATAAATTTATTATCATGTGGGGCTATTTAGAACTACTCTCTTAATCATTTAATTTCCTATTTATATTGTATGTGTAGATTCACTTTTGTGCCTAAGCTCTTTTTATAAATGAAAAAACCTTTTGATTTTAATTGTTTCTCAACATTTTAAGAGTAATTGGTGCAGTATAAAATGGAGACACAAATTTGTTTAGATTGTCGAAAATATTATTATTTGTTCACCCCGAGGTACCCACCCCACCCCATTTCTTGTGAAATTTTTTTTAATTTTTTATAACATCTGCCTCAACTTTAAACCTATATATCCCCATAGAAAATATTTATATCTAATATTATATCACATATATAAATCTTTAAAAGATGGAAATCGGTTTTTATTCATAATTAAATTATTAATTACTCATATTATTTCATTATTTTTTTATTAAAAAAAACTTTTTATAAATTGAGTAATAATTATTTTAATCTTACCCAAAAATAAATAAGCATAAAATTATTCAAAATTTAATTTATATAATGACAACTATTCATAAAAATATGTTGAAGATTGTTGATTTTAGCTTTAATAATTATTTTTATTTATAAATCAGAAAATAATAATATATTCCATTAAGTACTGAGATTATTTAGTTTATTAATTTTATTAAATTATTAAAAGATTAAACTATTCATTATGGGGGGAATTAATATCCTTATAGGTTCCTATAATCAGTTCTATAAATTTTACCACTCTCTAAATCTTGAGGAAGATCATCTTATTTTCTATTTGAATATAAACTAAAACTCTATCAATCTATGTAACCGTACATTTAATTGAATATCTACCATATCGTCCTTGCATCCGTGCTAATTGTTGAATATATCTTTTTTGTTTTACAGATATTTTATGTGGCCAACCTAAAATTTATTAATTTCCTCTTATCTTTTTTCTAATGTTTTGATCATTTTTCTTTTACTTCTTTAAATAATCATTAACTTTAAGAATTAAATACTTCAATTGGAATCCTTTTAGGTGTTGTATGCATTAAATTATAGCAATGCATAACAAATCTAAAACAGCTTCTTTTATATCAAAATCACTTTTTTTGAGTTGATGCATATTAAAATTATTTGTGTTAATAGTTTTGTTAAATGCTTCAACGCATCCCTATGCCCTTGGATTATATGATCTAGAAGTAAAAAATTTGATGCTTGGATTATTCTGAATAAATTATTTCATTATATTGCTGCTAAATTCTAAACCATTATCAGTCTAAATAATTTATGGCTTTCCGTATTAACTTATATATTTTTTTAGCAATTTATTAATTGTTTCAGCATTTTTATTTCGAATAGGGAATGCTTATGCAAATTTTGAAAAATGATCAACAATACATAGCATATAAGGATAGCTCTTGCTATAATAAGATATATCTGTAGTATCCATTTATATTCCTTTCTTTAGTTGAGATGATATTAATATTTGGAATTACTATTTCTTAGGCAATTTAACATTTCGTTTTTACAAGCATTCTTGGCAGTGTAAAATATATTTTTTAATATCTTTTTCCATGCCAAAGTAATTAATATTTATTTGATTTTTTATAAAATCAAAAGTTTATGCGTTTAAATGCAATCCTGTATTCTACTATTATCTGTGTGCGCTCCTAATAATATCTAAAATTTCATAAGTGTATGGTATAACGTAATACTTTTAATCTTTTTTATTAGACAAATCTTTCATACTAAAAAAAGAATCAGTTGCTTAACTCAAATTAACTAAGTTTATTTAGGGTTAATAATTCTTAACTTTTTTATGAAAATCTCTTTTATAGTTTTTTTTGTATTTCTTTTCGAATTTAAAACTGGATTAATTTTTAATTTTTTACATATTCGTAATATTCCTATTATCTAGCAGGATTTTATTGAATTGGTGGAAATTATTTGAATTTCGATTTTTTAAATTTCATTATTAATAACTTAATTTCATATTCATTTTCATTTTTGTCTGCTATTTCCTTTGAATCTACATTAATTTAAAATAAACTAGAAATCTATTTTTGCTATTTTTAATCTGTTTTTTAAATTTTAGGTTGGGTTATGGTGTTATCTTCTTCTATTTTTTACGAATTTTCTATAATTACTTGGAAATGCTCGTTTCTATAAAAAATTCTAATTGGATTAGGAAATCTTTCATGGTTCATTGTATAAAGTTGTTCTTAATTTAAATCATTATAAATAAGAATTTAAACTCTAAACATATTACTGAGAGCTCGTAACTCTATAAAGGAACCCCATTCTGTGTCTTATGACATATTTTTCAAATTAAAAATCACTATTTTATAGTATTATTGGTTCGTATATATGTTAATTGGCTCTGATATAAGTAACTGCCATTTACCTTAGTAGATGATATTAATTTTCAGGAAAACCTAGTGCTAATAATATAGCACTGAATAAGCAATTTCCATCTGCTTGTACATTTTTTACTTAATAATATCAATTTTATATTAAATTCTGTATTGTTTAAATTACTTCTTAATCATTTTCATCTTCATTATCTGAAAATTTATCTGAGTATTAATATATACTTAAGTTATCTTGATCATCATTTTCTATTATTTGATTTGTGCTTTGTTTATCCTCACTTTTGTCAATTGAAACATATTCCTCTACATTATCTTAGTTTATAAATGTATTTATTTACACAGACTCTTCATTAGGTTTTCTCATTTTTAGAATCTAGTGTTCAGGTATTTGATTTTCCTATAGTTTAAATTTCCCAATTATGTTTTAAACAACTTGTTCATCACTTGGCAAACTTTTAGATATTTATGACATCTTCCTTTTTTTATTTTACGTTCTTTTATAGGATACGTGTTTTTTTTATGATTTTTTATTTGATTTTTATCTCCCTCATTAAAAATAAAAATTTAGTAAAATAATTAAATAATATGAGTAATTAATAATTTAATTATAAATAAAAACCGATTTGCATCTTTTAAAGATTTATATAAGTGATATAATATTAGATATAAATAATTTCTATGAGGGTATATAGGTTTAAATTTAAAGCAGATGTTATAAAAAAATTAAAAAAAAATTTCATAAGAAATGGGGTGGATGACTGGGGGGTGGGTGGGTGTACCTCAGGGTGAACAATTATTGAAGATGAAAGAAAAATTAATGGAAAACAAATTTATTAATTATAGTCAAAGAGTGTCTATAACCCTAACTTTGAGAATTAATCAAAATTTTTGTAGATATTTAATTTAATAATTTATTTACTTGTTAAATACATTAAAAATTAATATATCTTGGATATGAAAATTTTACATTCGAGTGAAAACTAAGCGTTTATTTTATTTACGAATTTAAGATACAATATTATACATATTTGCAATGAACTCCAAACAAATTTATATCAATTATTGATTTTCTCAAATATATAACTTTTTATTAATAATTATATTCTCTTTTAACTATTCTATCAATCCAAATCCTCTACCTACCACTTGCAATAGGAGGCCTTTTATCTAAACTTCAAATAAATAAAATTGAAATAAATTTAACTTAACTTTAAGAATATTTGCAAATTGACTTTTACAAACCTTTATCATAACCCTATAAAACACCATACCAGAATAAGAATATAATTCGCTATATTTCATTTTGAGTTTCTAGTTATACAAAACATTGAGGGGTTAAAATGTAATTAAAAATAATTCTTTAAGAGGACTTTATTACGATGGTGTACTTTTAAAAAAAAGTAGAATCGTAATTGATTTGTAAATTATCCAATCCTGTGAGGTCAAAGTATTTATAATTTATAATTAGTAATATATTAATTAATTTAAAAACTTAATATAATAATACGAATACTTAAAGATCAAACGCAGGGGAGACAGAGCACTCAATAAAAATGTAAGTTACAAAAAACATATCCTTAATTTTTTTTTATAGTGGTCCTACCTGGTAAGACCACAGGTGCAGCTGGACTGGTGCTTCGCAGAGTGACAGAGAGAGCAGACATAGAAGTTGAATTTGACAGTGAAGATGAAGAAGAGGATTAAGAAGAGGAAGAATAAGAATAATCAGAGAGATTTCCATTTTTGATTTACATAATAAGTATTAGTATTAGTGTGATTAAAATAATTAATTAATTAAAGTTTTCTTATTATAAATCATGATTGCAGAATTTGAGAATTATATGGTAAAATTGATAATTAATGCATGTTTACCAATGGATGTATGAGCTATATTTTCAAAAAAATATTTATTATAAACAGGGGAAAACATTGAGCCAAAACTGTGTCTCATAATCAAAAGAGATGTTTGATTAGGAGATATCTTTTGCTCTTGGGGCTGTTTTAAGTTTCTTGCTGGTGTATCATTTTTATATGGCAGCTTAATAAACCATAATAAGCGAGAAAGCTTTGACATCTCATTTCATATTTTATCTAGAAATTAAAAAGGAAAATCTTTAAGAATGGAAGTTAAATTTTGTAGTCTTTGATCTAAAAATAAATAAAATAATTATATCTATTCAATGTTTTATTTAATTATAAGGAGGTTAATAAGCAAAAATTTCTTGAAAATAATAAATGGACAATATAACTAATAGACCAATAAAAATAAAGCTCTAATGAAAAAATTAAATTAAAAACTAACAAAACTTCAATAGAAACCCAATTTTCAAAGAAGTTTTATTCCCTAATTGATTTAATCAAACTATATTAAATTATATAATTAAAATTTAGACTAAATTTATGAATGTAAGATTAAGATAATGAATTAAAATTTCAAATAACTTATTATTATTGTTATTATTATAATAATTAAAATCAGGGGAAATATTGAGTGTGGATATTTTAATTATTCCACTAATACCTTTGGAAAATATATGCTTTTATCTAAGCTAATGACAGCTTTTATTATTTTTGGATAAAGAAATAATATATTCAATCCTATTTTTAGCTAAAAACTTATCTGAACAAAAATTATACAAATAAGTCTTCTTAAAACAACAATACTTATTGGTTAGAGAAGGTAATGGAAACAATTCCTGGGTGTTATTTCTAGTCGTACCTCTGGCATTATTGAAAAAATACTTAAAAATATTTATCACAAGGATTAAATATTACTATTTAATTTTACAAAGTTTAGTATTTGAAAGCATAAACAGATTGAGAGAGTGTAGCCAGAAATACTTTAAAATCTACAAACGACAAAGTTAACTAATATAGTAGGAGCTGATTTTAAAAATGGAGGTAAAACTATTTATATGTTTGAAGACCTCTTTTAACTTATCAATGATCTTCCTTAATTTCTAATAATTATATGCTCGAATTACTAAACGCAACTTAAAATATTGATAAAAATTTACTTTTCATTTTATTAATCGTAACAATGCTTTTCTTATGAACAATACTGGACTATATTTCAAAAGGTTTTTATTAAATCAAAAATTTTTCTTAAAGAATTTATGCTTTCTTATTTGATAGATATTAAAACATGTGAATACCAAGAAATTTCTTCTGTGATTATTTAATCTTAAGTTCTTCAAGCCAAATGCTTTTTTCAAAAACTAAGGGAGAAAATTTAATATCAAAAGGTTTAAGAAAACCTGTGTCATTGGTGTTAGAAGCAGGGTCTCAACTATCAAAGCTCATTACTTGTATATGTATTATTGTATAATTAAACAGGATTTAATTATACAAAATCTTCAAAGGACAGTGACAGGGAGTAAAAGAGCATGATTTTCAAAAGTAATATCTAAAATCTCGATTATTTTAGCATTGTTATTAATGTATCCACTTTAATGACATACAACATGATTACCGAGAAAATAATGAGATAGATAGCAAGAAATATTGCGATAAAAGCTATTCAATACGTGGATATACTTTTTAAAATTACCATTTCATTAGATTTAGATTGGTCTTATCTAAGGATTTCCAAAATTGGTAGTCTATTCAATAAACTAAAATTCTTTTAATTTTAATTTGAATCAATAAAAAAGGCTATTAAGTCTTAGGTTCTCCTTTTATATTTATATCTTTGTGATAAAAAATAAAACCGATAAATTAAAGTAATTTAAATTATTATATAACTAAATTTATTACAAAAATGTATGGAACTTATAAATTTGTTAATTGTATACAAATTTATAAAGGTATTTTATTCTATGTTTACAATAGATAATTAGACTTTAATAAATATTTGTTAATTCTAACATAATTATTATTTATGTTGTCATTTATTTTCTCTTAATAAAATACAAACATAAGAACATCAGAATATCTATCTAATGAATTATAAAATTAAAAATAGTCAGAAACACAGAATCTGTGCATTTAGCAAAAACGACAGAAGATAATTTTTTTACATTAGAATAAAAATTTCGAAAAGATTGCAAATTAAACTAAAAGTCATATATAAAAATGCAAAAGGTCACCGAATGCTTTACATTATTGAAGCTATTACCTTCCTAATAAAAAAGGATACTATGGAAAAATCGCGAGTACAATATCCCTTACTATAAACAAAAGCAATTTGTTAAATATGACTCAAACAAATTTTTCGAATGCTAAGACTTCGCAAAGCCACAAACAATTTATATCAAACCATAAAATTAGAAAAACATTTGTCCACAATAATAACCTGCTCCGTCAAAATGCATCCCAAACATATTGGCAGCTACTCAAACCACTATTTAAGGTCCTAAGATTCATTTTATATTTTTCCTAGAAATAAATAAAATGAGTTCTATCAAGGGGGATTTCTACTTAACCTAAAAAGATTGAGAATAATAATTTACGAAAGAGATGACGATTACAATTGGAGTTCTGAGGGCAAAGAATTTTACCATGAAAACTCTAACTCAGATGAGCCATCTGACTTTAAATAATGCTTACATTTTATATCAGGCATCATTTTAATGTCAATTTTTAATAAAAACTCTTAATTAAAATTAACGATAACGCACTTAATAAATTTTTAGCAATAAATTGCAAATTGTTAATTAAAATAATTATCCAACTCTTAATGATTAATTTAATTTATATTAAATTACAAAGCACAATTACTACACAAGCATACCCTTACAAAGCCAGAGCTTTAACAAAGATTCGAAGCCAGATAGTCATGTACATAAATTTGAATTTCTACTATCTACTAAAAATTATTCAAATAAATCAGACTTACGACCGAGTCTTGACCATATTTAGAAGGATAGACAATATAAAAGTAAAAATAACAAATATTTTTTCGAAAAATAAATACTTAAACAATCTAGGTAATCAACTAAACCTGCTATGATGAAGTGCCCAACTATGCAGCACAAATGAAAAGGTTTTTAAGCAATAACTATAGTAATAAAAAACTTTGTATCCAACTTAAAATGTAGCATAATGATTTATGCTAATACTGAAGAGTTAAAAAACAGATAAAATTGATATAGATATCTTCATAAGCACGCTGTCATTAAATTTGACTTGATCAAGCTGCTATCAACCAGACTCAAGATTAAATTCAAAGAAAGCATAGGGTGCTGTTAACAACTGGTCACTCATTTTCTGAATTAGTCTCACATTTCCCAATTGAAAACACATTGAAAATAATATTATTTATAAGACTGGATATATTTAACGACTCTACTTTAGACCCCGTATATACCGTTCCCACCTCCATTACCCAGTAAAAACCAGACCTATATCAAAAATTATTCTCAGGGTCTTAAATCGATTTCCTTCTTGACATCTCTATCTTATGATTCTATTTATATATAACTATATAATTTATTTGGAACAATATTAATAATCAATCATTTTTTCATAACGCAAAAAATGACATGATACAATATTTCCAGAAAATTATCGCATCATATACAAAATGATTTAATTTTCAAATAAAATTATCTAGCTACATAAATAGGATCATAAGATTGAGATGTCAGGGATGAAATCGATTTCGACTCTAAGATTAGTTTGATAATATAATACGGGGAATTTTACTGGGAAATGGAGTTGAGGATAATAAATACCGTTATAAATATCCTGTGTGATCTATTATTAAAAATACCCGAAAACAAGTTTCATTATCGATTAAAATCCTAAACTTTGACAACAAACTCAGAAGCAGAGAGAACATAAAGATATCAAAATCCTCAATAAAATAATAGGAAAGAAACAGAGAATAGAAAGAAAACAACAAGAGAATAAGATACAGCAAATGAGGAATGAGATGAAAGACTGAATGATTGCCCTAACAGAAAGTTATAAACTTTAACAGGGCTTGTCCCTAACTTAATAATAAAACTTTATAATATCCGAAGGAGGGACTTTGAGCACAATTGGGGATACATTATTTTTATAATTGAAATCTAAATTTATTTTAAAATAATTTACTAAGTTAAAATTGTAAATAGTTTAAGAAACCCATATACCCCCATTGATGACATTGAACTTGATATCTTAACTGCAACTCATCTCAATGTATTTCTTTATGTTTTTTCTGGCTTCTATCCTTAAATTCATCTCTTCCTCTATCTTGTTTCTTTTTTATCACAAATTAAGCCAACCATCAATCACTTATATAAAATTATCCACTTATGGAAAAATTAAGGAAGCATCAAATACATATCACTAGTATGTCACCTGGGAGAGCACTAGTATATTGAATCTCTTTTAATTTATCATCATTATTTAATAGATCTGCTCTCTTTTTGGGAGTGGCTTCAACACCAATATCACTTCCTAAATAAATGGGTGTCTGATTAAGAAAGTTAAATTCTTCAAGGAAGAATGTATATCTAAAGTTTTCAATTATTTAAAATAATTTAGTTAAATAAAGCATTTAAAAGGGGAATTATACCGCAAGCATTAAGTATTTTAATTTTTTTAAGAAATCATCGTCAGCTTTAATTTACAAATATCATATCATTCAAAATTAGTGTAATCTCCTGTTACTCTTTCTTGTAACAATATACTACTTTCTAATTTAACGAAGACGGACGATCGCTTGAACTGGTTGAGGAATTATAGCGTTCCAAATACCATCATCAAGTCCAAAAAGATCATGAAATTTGAACTTTTAATAATGAAAAAACATCTATGCGTTTATTGAATTACATATAAAGTCATTTGAAAATAAGCGGTGGGCAACCAAGTTTCACATTATAACTAGGAGATTCACGAGAGTTATCTTAAAGTGTGAAGTAATTGTTTTCTCTAATTATGATTCAAAGAATTTTATATTATAAATTAATTTAGTGTTAGTTTTAGTTAATTTATTAAAAGACAGATAAAGCTTAAAAATACTTTAAACTTAACCAAATATTTTATGGCAAGATTATTTAATAGTCTTAAAAGAACAAGTAGTTGTTGAAATAAATTATTAATTTATCCATCAAAAGTTTTTATATAAATTTTTGCAAGTATATGGTTAATTTAAACAGCTTAATTATTCATTTTTGGATAAAGATGAATGAATCTTCAAATATTTCTGATTTGTGAAACAAGCAACAAGTCTAGAGCTGTTTCATTAACCATTTGGATTTCATTACATAAAGCTGAATTAAAACTTCTGTTACTCTCTATCTATTCAATTAATGACAAATTATATCATACCTCAGGCACTTCCTCAAGCATATAATAATTAAAATACAGATTTTATTTTTCTCGTTTTTACTGTTCTTTGAAATCTTCAGTAATATTTAAACCTTAAATTTATACAGTATCTTCTATAATTGAGCCACCTCTAAAATTCTAGACAACTCTCTGAATATTCTTTTTCATTTGATTCATAATTAATTTTCATTATTCAAGTCAAATTTTTCATTTTAAAAATCCTCATCGTCCAACCAATATCTTTAAAGGATGTAGATTATTGTAGAAATACATTTGAATTTGGAAAATAAGTTATAATTAAATTAATAATAATTCAAAATCGTGGCAGTTAAAGTTGGCCAATTTAAACGATCTTGGACTCATTCGATAGAGAATTCAAAATTAGCTGGACTTTACTATTGGCGGTACTATTTTATCGCATCGAGGGAGCGAGATAACTCGACTTTAATGTGAGGGTATAATTTAATGAATTAAGATGTGTTTAATTAAAGTAAAGTTATCTCGCTCCTCGAGGCGATAAAATAGTACCGCCAATAATAAAGTCCAGCTAATTTTAAATTATCTATGAAAGAGCCCAAGATCGTTTAAATTGGCCAACTTTAACTGCCAAGATTTTGATTTATATTAAATTTAATTATAATTTTTTTTCCAAATTCAAATGTATTTCTACAATATTATTTCAAGATTATTTAATTATTGTTGGTGCTTACTATTTAATATTACGTCAGTATTTCTCTTATTTTCTACCCTTTAAAAAATAAAAAATGAGTGTAAATTTTGATATTTTGATTATTTTAATATTCATTCCTTTATCCTTTTTACTATTTAATATGAAGCTATTTGCTATCCTTTTTACTTTATTTCTAGTCTGACCACTTTGGTAATTTAAGTGTCACTTTCGAGATTTCTTTCATTAAACTTTCTTTTAATCAGGCAAGCATTGAATGACTTCACGATATTAATCTTCCTATTGTAATAACATTTCTGCTAATACTGTCAAATGTAGAAGTGCCTTGGCTTGTACTAATTTTAGATTTTAAGTTTTTTGTTAATTCTTCTCACTAGAGAGTAATAATGTGCCTCACATGTCATGTCTGTTATATAAATAAGAGCATATTAAGAGTTATTCATTTGTTGGCTATTATTATTAGACTCACTCTATATGTCAAATAATTAAATCAGATATTTAAAGAAAATAAAGACCAATTGATGATAAGTTATAAATTATATGAAAAGATAGCTATATATTGGGATCTTAAAATGATAACTGTTGATTTAAATGATAAAATAAGATATAATATAATGATAATTTTTAAATTGATAATCTAATTATCATACAATCAGTTTTTCATCTAATAAATGCTCTATTTTCTGTATCCCTTCTATTTAATTTGTTGACTTTTTCAATTTTCAATTTTCTCTATTAAGTCTTTGCCTATTATAGCATAACCAGTGCTTACAGGTCAATGATTTTTTACGGGATATACTTATATTTTAAACATAGCTTATTTAAATAATGAATATGTTCAATAATAAAATTTAACAACAGATTGTTGCCTAATTGAGTTTAATTTCTAATAAATCTTACATGATTATTATTTATATGCAATTCCTGGAGCATTCTATACTTATCTACATAAAAAGTTAAAATATCATAATTTATATACAAACTTTATCAAATATCTAGTCATTTGAATTTATAAGCGCTTTACTCATTATACATTTATTTGAATTCTAAGTTTGCTTTACACGAAGACTCTATCTGATAATTTTATCAGAGAGACAACTTATTGGCAGTTTACTAACAGAAATTAGTAGATTTAACACCAGTTATTTACTATTGGTTCATAATTTCAATTTATAAATCTGTTGTAAAAGTAATTAATTATTTAGAATTAAGTTAAAAATGTAGTTTATATATATATGTATAATGTTTCTTGCTCTATTGTAAGACTTTTTGCATTGTAGACGCTTTTCAAAAAATAAATAATAATATTAAATATAGTTAAAATGTTAAATATTTATTCATACCTGATTTTGATATATTTAGACACAGTTCTTCTAGTGTTTCACTTTATTTATAATTAATAATTTAACTAGTGAGATATAATCCTAAGATTTAATTAGATAAATATTAAAAATTATCAGGTTTTAAGGTTTGAATACTATTTTGCTGTTTACTTTTAGTATCCTCTTTAAAAGCTATTAATTTTATAATATTTGGAGGAGCTAGTATGCTGTTTTGATTATGTTTACGAAAGCTAAATCTAAAGTTTGAATTTAATATACACTTAGTGAATTTTTCTTTTAGTTGGATGATTTTAAGTTTATTACCTCTAATATTCCCAATTTATGTAAATACAACTTAAACTTTTACTAGAATTTGTTTGTGAGTATGTCTAAGTTATGATGATTAAAATTAATTTGCCTTGAGTTTTAAGGGTATTAAAAAGATGAATTATTTATTTATTTGTATGTTTCTTGATTACTGTTTTTTAGTCTTTTATGTAGCCTATAATTTCAAACCTTTTTTATTATTTTCATTGGTGTAACAGAATTTAAAGGAGCAACTTCCTTCTCTAAAATTGTCTCAATTAAATTCAATATTGATTAATATGGTTTATCCTTGAATTCAAACTGCGTCATTTTTTAGGTTTTTATTTGTAACTCTACAAATCTCTTAAGACAAAGATGTTATAATTAATAATCAAAACCCCAAAACCCCTTAGTGAGGTTTATAAGTGCTTTGATTTGTAGGGTATAGTTGGGGTCTTATTGGGGTTAGTAGAGAATTAGGCCAATTT